>VZQC01002783.1:160330-302403 GCA_009823505.1 Rhizomys pruinosus
AAAAAAAAACTGAGAGAAATATGCAGGACAGTCATGGCAGAATGCATGATCTCGGTTGGGGTGGGGGTGGGGGTGGGGGGGAAGGGAAAGGGAAATATGCCTGAACTGAATTGGAAAATGATGTATGAAATGCACAAAGCATCAATAAAAAAAATGTTAAAAAAAAAAAAGAGAGACGATCCAGTAAATACACACACACACAAACACACACCACAGGTACACACATGTACACACACATACACATATATGCACATGCACACACATGCACACACACGCACACATACACACATAAACATACACACATACACATACATGCACATATACACATACACACATACACATACACACATGCACACACATATGCACACATACACACATAAACATACACATACATGCACATATACACACATACACATACACACATACACACATATACACATGCACATACATATGCACACACATACACACATAAACAGACACATAAAACACATACATGCACACATACACATACACATACACACATACATACACATACACACATACATACACACATACACATACACACATATACACATACACACATACACACATACACACATATACACACACAGATACACATACACATATACATACACATACACACATACACATATATACACACATATGCACACACATACACACATACACATACACATACGCACATACACACACACATACATACACACATATACACACATACACACATATGCACACACATACACATACAGATACACACACATACACATACACATCACTCATATGCCCACATACACATGCACACACACATGCACACATACACAGAGATACACACATACACACATACACACATATATTGCTGTTACTATGTCCTCTTTATTCCATCACTTTAAAAAATACTTAATGAGTACCTCCTATGTGATGTGACTGGTGGAGAGTAAGGGCAGAAATACTAAGATGAATCTGATGAAGATGCTGCCTTTGGGGACATTTTGGAAGGCGAGCTGTTTTGGTAAGTGATGCACAATTGTGTGGTGTTTTCTCATCTTGGTTTGTATCCCAGATGGACATTTATTTATGTGGACAGAAAGTGCATGTGAAATTGTAGCAATTACAGTGTAGCCTGTGATATCACAATACTGTGAACAATCTAAAGGTCCATTAATGGAGGAACACCTATATAAACTGAAGATAAAGCCATGCTGTGTGGAACTCTGTCCTTTGGCCATGGCACGGCCATTTCTGCCTGGACATCAGAGCAGCCACACACAATTGGGTTCAAGAACATTCCCTCATGGATGTGCAGAACAGGAGGCTCTGATCTGCCCCAGGGATATAAGGAAAGAACGGGTGCTCTGTGTGTGTGCAGAAAAGCTCTTCTTGGTGGCGTAGCTGACTTCAGAGTGCCTCCGCTTCCTTGGTAACTCCAGTTAAATCCATTGGATTACCAGGTTGGACTTGGGCAGGACTGTTTCTTTGGTCTATCACTGGTGTGTGGAGTGAATGGACATTTTACATTATGCGATTCATTAAGGAGAATGGGGGAAGAACTATCAATAGAGCTTCAAGATACTCCTTTGACTAAAGTAAAAGGTAAGCAACCACACATAATGTATTTCTTATATAAAATGAAAATCAGCCGGGCGTGGTGGCGCACGCCTTTAATCCTAGCACTTGGGAGGCAGAGGCGGGCGGATCTTTGTGAGTTCAAGGCCAGCCTGGTCTACAGAGTGAGTTCCAGGACAGCTGGGGCTACAGGGAGACCCTGTCTCAAAAAGACCAAAAAAATAAATAAACAAAAATACTCATACAGTGTTTAGGGGCTGAATATATTTATGTAAGACAATCAGTTAATTAGTCAAACAAGGGCTGGAGAGATGGCTCTGTGGTTAAGAGCACTTACTGCTCTTGCAGAAGACTCAGGTTCGATTCCCAGCACCCACATGGCTGCTAAGAACCATCTTTAACTCCAGTTCTAGGGGAATCTGACACCCTCTTCTGACCTCTACAGCACTGCATAACACACTCATACACATAAAAAAAGTTAGTCAAACAAATAAACAACAACAGCAAGGATCAGGATTTCAGAAGGCTAACAGCAAGTGATCACCTCTGGATACGTATAGGAGGAGCTGGGGCAACGATGTCTGTGAAATCTAAGCTTAGCTTTGATATTTGTGTTTTTATTTTTATTTATTTATTTTTATTTTTTGGTCTTTTTCGAGACAGGGTCTCCCTGTAGCCCCAGCTGTCCTGGAACTCACTCTGTAGACCAGGGCTGGCCTTGAACTTACAAAGATCCGCCTGCCTCTGCCTCCCAAGTGCTAGGATTAAAGGCATGCACCACCATGCCCAGCTATATTTGTGTTTTTAAAAGGACATATATTTTGTTTATTATATTTATCATAAATGCCACAGAAAAACTAGATAAAACCCTCTGGGACTCCTCCATGCCCAGTACACAGTTGGAGTCAAATTCATATTTATCAACATCAACTAAAGTAAAGAAAGAGAAGGGGGAAATACTTGAGGCTGGAATGATCGGCGCAGGCTTCAACATGGAGACATGTTTGGACTGATCCTCCAGAAGGGCAGTGGTAGAGATATGGAAGGAAGGGGTAACGAGCGGCCCCATCAGGGATGTGGGTGAAGAAAGTTCAATGCAATAGCGCATCTTCTCTGACTGAAGATGCCCTTCCTTTCTAGTCTGTGCTAGCTCTGTCTTTATCTTGCTGCACTGTTATGGGAGCATCCAGAGGAAAGCTGACTCAGCTACAAGGGAAGGGATTCCTTTCTTGTTACCCATCTTACAGGAAAGTGCTCTCTCTCTCTCTCTCTCTCTCTCTCTCTCTTTAATATTTCTTCCATTTATTCAGAAATTGGTGTTGGACTTTCTCAAATGTGTTTTTCCTGTGTCTATAATCACGTGGGTTTTTTATCCTGTTAGTGTAATGAAAAAACATTTATTTTACTTCTTGCTGCATTTTCAATTTCTATCTCTCACTATGTGTTAATCTAGACAATTTTAACTCATCTCTTTAGGACTCCTAATCCTTCCTTTGGCAGGGCAGAAGATTGAAACCAATCTTCGGAAAGAGCTTACCTGCATGGATTGGCTCTATGGGGGTAACTCTTCATGTAGCCCAGCTGAAAGGAGCTTCTTCTCTGGGGAATGCTTGAGTTCAACCTCCTCTCTCCTCCCTGCCTTCATCACTTTCTTCCGCCCAGCTTGCATTACCAATGAGTTAGCAAAACTTTGGTAGAAAATTGGTGCCCGAGGCTGCCTTCAGCTGTGCCTTTCCATTCCTCTTTGCATGTTTGGAATTGAGTGTCCTGTCTCTATTGGTAGTCCTGGGCTCCAATTTCCTCCCCAGATCCATGACACCAACTTAAAGTCTGTGCAGCTTCTTAGATACTTAGCAGCTAATTCTTATTTGACTCCAGGCATCACTTAAGAAGTGGCCTTGAGGAAATATGGGATGTAATATTAGAATTCTTCTGCCTGGGAACATGGGCCCTTTAATTGCAAGGGCCTGATGGGGTTTTGTGGTACTGGAAATCAACCTAGGGATTCAAGCACGCTAAGCACACTCTGTACTACTGAAGCACATCCATGGCTCCAGATGCATCTTTAAGTATCAATCATCTAAATTGGTTTCACGGGAAAGCCTGGAATACCAAATGAAACCCAATTCAGGAGCAGTCTCCTTGTAATGTAGCCCAGTCGAGCTCGGTGGTGGCCACAGCTAACGTCAGCTCCCTATGTGCTAGTGACTTTTTTTTTTTAATTAAAAAATTGTTTTTTATTTATTTCTGTACGTGTATGAATGTACTGTCTGCATGCAAGTGTGTGCACCCATGTTGTGCAATGCCGCGGTGGTCAGAAGAGGGTGTCAGATTCCCCTGGAACTGGAGTTCTCCTGGAATTGGAGTTTCAGATGGTTCTTGGCCGCCATGTGGGTGCTGGGGATCGAACCCGGGTCCTCTGTAAGAGCGGTTGGTGCTCTTAACCACTAGGCCATCTTTCCAGCCCCGTGCTAGTGACTTATTAATGTGGCCAAGATACTCGACACAAACAACTTGGGCATGGAAAGATTTATTTGACTCACAGTTTCAGGGAGTTCAGTTCATCGTCACTTGGCCCCTGCACTTGGGAACAACGTTATGGTGACCTAGGTGTGTAGCAAAGGAGCACCACTTCCATTATGATGGCCAGGAAACAGACAAAGGGACACAGGCAAGGGCCACGGCAAGATATAATACGTAAAGATCTAATACATAAAGATGTACTTCTTCCAACTAGACCCAACCTAGTCTCTTTCATTGCCTCTTATGAAATGCTGCCTTATTATGAATCTATTGGGAATAAATCCACCAATGATTAAGTCAAAGCCCTTTTAATGGGCTTGTCTCTGCAAATACCCTGACTGAGACACCCAGTGGTGTGATTTACTGACTGCTTAGGCAATCCTTTTTGTGTGTATTTGGGGTTGTGGAGGCTAGAAGTTGGCCATGATTCTTGTTCCTCGAGAGCCACTGAAATTGGTTTTTGAGATAGATTCCCTCACTGGGACCAGGGACTTAATCAGTTACAGTCCACATGGGGCTTTGTAGGTAGATGCTGGGAACCAAACTTAAGTCCTTATGATTGTGCTACTAGCATTTTCCCAACTGAACCATCTACTAAGACCCTACTTAGACAAATCTTAATCCAATCAGGTTGATGATCAAGATTAACCTCTAATACCGAGAGAGAGACTGCACAGAAGAACGCCACATAGTGATGGTCTAATTAGGAGTCCTTTATTAGCCAGCTAGTAAGCTGGCTTTAAGAGAGGGGGGGTCATGCCCAAGAGAAATCTGGATTCCGAGGAGAAGCAGGGCAGGATTTAGAAAGCTTAAAACCACAATCACATCATGGCAGGGGTTAAGTCAATAACCATAGTTACATCAAATCACTCGAATCACCATAGTTACACCAGACCAGGGGCAGGTCAGTTAACAAAGAGGTTTTCAGTTAACAAAAAGTTTCAGTTAGGAAAAAACAAATTTCTCACAATGTAGAAACAAAGTTGGTATAGCAGGGAGGGATGACGTGCTATCTGGATGTGCTACATGGATACTTGTATGTTTCTCAGTATTGTAGAAACAATGTACTTCCTGAAACTACCTGCATGAGACATTCTGCCTAGCTGGCTGCAGTGGGAATGGCTGGGCAAAAACACAGGGTGAAGCAAAAATCAGCTAGAGCAAGAAGGAGTTTGTCTTACCATTTCAAACCATCATAGCCAGTCATGCTCTCTTTTAAGGCAAATGTTTCCAGGCCTTTTATAGGGACAAGGCCTTGAACAAGCTCCTGAAGAAACTGCTGCTTAGAGAAGAGAACTTGCTTCACGTTTCTTCCTGTAGAAGCTTGTCTTAGAGTTTGAGGGATACTCTGATGCCTCCTTTGTCTAGTTTTTAAGGCAAAACTCAAACATAGCTTGCCAAGTCTATAAACTATGCTAGAGGAACTCTTGTATGGTTCTAAGTGCATTTTTGTAAGAGGAGTAGAACAGCTAAGAACTGAAATTTGTATCCTGTTTCTTGTTTTCTTGAATGCTAGATTTGAGATGACATCATCTTTGAATCATGGGCTCTTTTTGGGGGGTATTTTTGAGATAGGGTCTCCCTTTACTCCTAGCTGGCCTAGAGCTCTCTTCTATAGACCAGGCTGGCCTTGAACTCACAGAAATTCACCTGCCTCTGCTTCCCAAGTGCTGAGATTAAAGGCACATGGGCTCTTAATCCAACCTCAGACTCTTGGGTGATTTCTGTTGGTTCTGACTTACCGCATTGGATCCTTCCAGGGTCACACTAGCTGGAAAGGTGAGTGAGCCTGAATGTGGCCATAGAGATCCCTGCAAATAAGCTGGTCAAGAAGGTTATGCTTGATCTACCAGTAGGGGAGTCCTGAATTTCTTCCTGTATGGGATGGTAGAAGTTAGGGGTAGAAGATGAGGGGGTTGACCTACACACTCTAAGATGGGGAATACAGACAGAGGTCCTAGGGCCCCTCCACAGCATAGGACCTCAGCTTTGAGCATGACTTCTTTAAGAATTGGAGAATACCCTGAGCCAGGGTGAGTCTGGGGTTAGAGCTGCTGCAAGAAAGTGAAGCCATTTTCCAGTTGTAACTCTTAACTTTCTTATCATCTTACGAACACTGTGGGGTGACCTGTGGCCTACTTGCTTTGGAAGGCTCACTATTCTCCCAGTTGCCACACAACATCCATGTGAATCTGAGCATTTGTCCCATTGAGGCTGGATGTGAAAGAACGATGAAGTGACTCTAATTTGAAGTGTGATAAGACACTGACAGCTCACAGAAGGAGAGTCCCTCCCAGGGGAGTACTGGGCTCTGGGTTGGAGGAGGTAATGACCAGCCCTGATAGCTTCTCTGGGTCTACACTGAAAGATGACTGGCAAATATCCTAAGGAATGGCAGTTTTTCTTAGGATGTGGGTAAAAGGAACCACTAAGCATTGCCATCAGGAATGTAAATTAGTCCAGTCACTATAGGAATTAGTGTAGAAGTTCCTCAAAGAACTAAAACTAGAAATACCCCACCACACAGCCATATCACTCCCAAGTGTATATTCAAAGGGCTAAATCAACCTCCCACAGATACCTGGACTTCATGTATATTGTGGCACTATTCACAATAGGCAAATTAGGGAATCAGCTTCAATGTCCATCACTTTTTTTACTTGCTAGGTAGCCTTATTTGTGGTGTGTCTTTTGGAATTCAACGACAGACATCTAGTACCCCATCTTTTACATGGATATTGATTAAAGTCTGGGATTCTGGAAGCCAGACATGCTTTTAACTTCTTAAAATTTGTTCTAGGACCCTAAAGACTGTGACTACTGAAAAGGGGTGTGGGCATGAATAAGCACTTGGGCAGGCCAGGTACTGGCATTTATTTAATGCTATGTGCCAGGTGTGTATAAGGCACTCTGTCTGCATTGCCTTGTTAAACAAGCTGAGGTCTTTGACATATATGCTTTCTGTCTGTACCGTCTTGCCTCATGCTTGTCTTAAATATTGCCTTTAAAGAGCTCTGTGTTCCGCTCTTTTCAAATCTGCGTTTCAGATACACATGTCTACAAAATTGTAAACTGGCTTCTGCTGTCTTCTGTCCCCCACTGAGCCTGGCATGGACTGGAGCGCCTGAAAGCACTGAATGAATTCCTGATGAATGAATGGATCTCCATGGAAATGAAGCTGACAGTGACAGAGAACCCCATCCTTCTGCCTCCAGCCCCCTGGCTCTTCTGGTCCCAATTAGGTTGTGTCTGCAAAGATAAGCGTACCGAGAGGGAGCTCAGCCAAGTTTCTTAGGCACGTTCTACCCAGTGAAGGGGTTTGGAGCCACCATGAAAAAGTTATTCTATTCATGTAAAAATTAAAAACACTTTAACCAGGAAGATAGTTAAATGAGAATAAATTTGGATCCTGTCATTTAATATTTCAATGGCTTTCATTGCCTGAAGCAAGGGTGCTTAAACCTGGTCATCAGGTTGGGGACATAAGTGGACCACTTTAATCAGATGAGCTGCTGTTTCATCTTTATTTGTTAGGCCTTGGAAGAGGGGGAACTAGAAAATCTAAAAGGTTCTAGATTTTTCTGATTATTGACTTGGTTTGGATCACAGGATGCTGTAAAGCTTTGTGGCATGGCAAAGTCCTCTATGGCTCTGTGGGTGGGTTGTCCTTGCCAACTCTGTACACCCAGCTGCCAACACCTGCTTCGGTGTATTCCTAAAGCTCTCCCACAGTACACACACGCACACACACACACACACACACATAGCATACATGGTTACAGACACATTCTCTCTCTCTCTCTCTCTCTCTCTCTCTCTCTCTCTCTCCTCTCTCTCACTTTTAAGCTCACTGTACCTTTGCTTGGGTTACACTTCCCCTTCTCCATCTGAATGGTGATAGCTAATTTTGTGTGTCAGCTTGACAAGGCAATTGTATGTAGTTATTCACCGAAACACTATTCTAGATACTGCTGTGATGGTATTTTGTAGACTTGGTTAACATCTACGATGAATTGGCTTTAGCAGGAGGTTATCCTTGTAAGTAAGCTGCATTCAATCAGCTGAAAGATTTTGACAGCAAAACTGAGGTTTCCTGTGGAAGAAGAAATTATTCCTGAGGACTGCAGGGTTATCTCCTGCCCTAGAATTTGTAGTCCTTTATCCTATCTGATGGGCTTTGCCTGATGGATTTTGGACTTTGTTAGGCCACACAATCATCTAAGCCAATTCCTTGACTAAACCTCACTCTTTCTTTCTGTATCAAGGCCCTATTAGCTGTATTTCTCTTGGTAGAGAGCGTTCTCTGTTTGATTGGCAATATAGACACCATCCTCTGAAACCACCCTCTCTCCCTTGCCTTGCTAAAGCTAGAAAAATGCCCCTCTCTCCATGATAATCCCTCCCTATCACATGACCTACCTCACACCTGTTCCCCTGTAGCCCTCTAGTAGCCTAATCTATAAACTATAAAGCTTTGTGCTTTTGGTTCATAATAATAGGTCTGGCACAGGCAGGCACTTGACCTGTGAGAATGGATAGATTGCATTCTCTCTCTGTCTTTCTCTTTCTGTATATGTGTGTGTGTGTGTGTGTGTGTGTGTGTGTGTGTGTGCGCACGTGCGTGCGTGAGCGTGTGTTGTAGGGGTCACTCCTCTTATCAACCTCCATTCCTGAGGTTGAGGTTGCTGCTAGAAGTCCTGCTTGCCATGGGTCCTAACCTAGCTCAGAAAAGATTCAGCTCAGAGCCTCCCAAGTCTGAGGGCTGTCTATTCCGTGACCTTTCAATTTATCCTGGCTACATAGGAACACTAGAGAATGGTTCTGAGAGTAAATAAACACCAATTGTTGAATATAATCCAATAAAGCAGAACTCAAGCCCCACTTCCACGCCGCCTAGTCCCGCTCTCCAGAGGCAGCCTTCGATTAAACTTCCTGTGGCTGAACAATGTATATTCCAAAAATGCCCATGAGCACCCACACTCGTAAACAGCCATCACATCAAGAAATAAAGTATTTTCAGTAGCACAGAAGGTCCCTCTGCATTTCCCCTTCTAGTCACTAACTCAATCACCTTTCCTAAACAAAAGCACCATTATGGCTGTTAACCACATTACTGGATGGTTAAAAATTCTGGTGCTGGGGAGATGGCTTAGTCAATAAGGTTCTTACTGTGCAAGGATGAGAGCCTGACTTTGGTCCTCAACACCCACATAAAAAAGCCAAGTGCTGCAATGCATGCTTGTAACCGCAGTGCTTGGGAGGTATAGACAGGAGGGTCCCTGGGGCTCACAGACTTGGAGGTGTGGCTAAATTGGCAGAGTCCAGGTTCAGGGAGAACCCTGTATCCTGTATCAAACAATAAGGTGGAGAGTGATTGAGGAAGATACCTGATATCCACTGTGGTCTTCACATACACACCTGTGCACACATGTGTACACACAAACTACATACACACACACACACATACACACGCGCACACACACAGACACACATACATAGTCCTTCACAAACATCTCTAAACATCAGAGTCTAGATAAAAAGAATAGTTTGCATATAAATACCTGTGGATATAACTTTAATATGCTTATGCCTATAAAGTTTTTATTGAATTTTTGCAATTTTCATATAATATATTTTTAGATCTCCTACAAAATATTTAGATCTCCTCCCTATCTGTACCACCCCTGCTCAAATTAATGTTCTCTCTCTCTCTCTCTATATATATATATTATATATATATGCTTATAGAGTCTAATTTTTGTGTCCCCAAATATCCTTCAGTATGGGTCTATCCACTGGAGAGTGGTTAACCTACCAAAAGGAGTCACACCCTTGAAAAAGACAGTCTCCCACTTTCAGAAGCCATTGGTCACCAACAGTTCTCAGGTAAGGCCAGCACCTCTTGCCCGCTTCCCCACGCTTGTGCTGGGGTTGTGTCAGGTGTGAACTTGCATCACACGCGTGCATGCTGTGACCATTGCTGTCAGTTCACAGGAGTAACCGATGAGCCATCTGGAAGGCTCTATTTCTTGTGGTTGTCCACCTCCTCTGTCTCTTAGAATCTTCCAACCCCTCTGCCACAATGACCCCTAAGTCTTGGGGGACAGGAGTTTGATATAGGTGTCCTATTCAGGGATAAGCATTCTTATGCCTATTACGTTCTGATTTATTAGCTTAGATGAGCTATTGACTTTCCTAGTACATATAGATTTATTTTATATTCCCCTTTGTCTTCTCTGCCTCTTTTCTCTTCCCAGAGTTAAAGTATGTGCATATATATATATATATATATATATATATATATATTAAGCAGATACTTGTGTTGTTCCCTTTTGTCAATAGATTTAAATTAAGTTATATCAATATAAATTATATATAGGAATCATCTTTAATTGCTAATACTAATGGTTAATTGCTGACATCTGGCATTCTTTTTTTTTTTTTTACCATATATAAAGCTCCCTTCCAATGGAATTAACTCACTTAATTCTTACATAACTCCATAAGTAGATGCCTCTGTTCTGTAGATGAGAATCAGATGAGGGGAATGCATCTCAGCCCAGGTCAGGATTTATACCTGAAGTCTTTCAGGTCTTAGTCATTCTGCTGAAATTTTAAGCAATATACTTAATTCTTACTGTGTCTTCTTTCTCCCATACCTTTGAGAGTAATTTCAGCAATAATGCTTTCTAGAACAACTTCAGGTAAAGTGTCTTATTATTAGAAAATCCACTTGCTTTACCTCTTCAAAATTCTAAGCTAAATATTAGTTAAAAACGACAGTAATATATGGGCCTAATGCTTCCATTATGAAAATTACTCTAAAACTTTCACATAATCCTACACTTAGAAACTTGAATTTATTTTGCCCTGTTTCTATCTTATAATTCACTGTAAAAGGCATGCTACATCCTACATCTACTTTTTGCTCGGTAAGATTTATAGCAGCATTTGCTTGTAAGCAAACAGTTCTGGTCTGACCTTATTAATTCATATTTGGTGCCCCCAAGTGGGAGAGGCTCTGATGGACATATATCAGCCTTTAGCCCAATGTGGCATTCAGCACAGTTATTATTCCCCAAAGACCATGTGTGACATCTATGCCCAAAGTGACTTGACACCTGAAGTCTTGAAAGAGGAGGATGCAGCCACCCTGTAGGTGCCCGTGTCCCGCCTTTCCCAGCAGGCTTGGGAGCCACTCATTTCTCTGTGCTCAGTGGGGTCTTATCCTGTCAGTTTTGTGCTCCTTCCCATTTAGGGCCAGAGCACCTACCATGCTGTCTGCCTCAGTCTCCCAGCCAAGCTTGTTCCAGCCATCAAATCCTATGCACTGGCCTTTGAAGGCTTTCTGTCCTCACACGCTCCCTGTTGGGGTGCTGGGGAATCATCACATTTATGGTCCAGCCTTTTATAAGGCAGATGTTACAAAGGTGGCCCACTGTGCGGATTGAGAATCCATACTGGATTTGAGCCTGATTTCTGATCTTGGGTGTCATATGGGTTGCTTCCTTAATCTTAGTTTTCACATCTGTAAAAATGAAGTTAATGTTTTCGTGCCAGGATGTAAAATTTAAATTAGAGAGTGTTAGATATAGTGCAGCACAGACTTCCCCCAAGTACCAGAGAAAAGCACACAGAGGGTAAAAGCCTCACTCAGCCCAGGAAGTCCTTCTAGTATAAAATCATACTTAGTGGATTCTTAAAAAAATAAAAGATATAATTACTCTGTGTGTGCGTGTGTGTGTGTGTGTGTGTGTGTGTGTGTGTATTGTGTGTTTATATACAGTTGAAAGCTGATTTTACAACCTGAGATAAGGAAAGAAAAAAATGGAGTAATGTCTGTACAACAAGGCTGCACCTGGGACTGTGTGATGGATTGTCGAAAGAAGGTGGCAAATAACATAGAGATGGATTTGGAGAAACAGCCAGGACTCTGAAAGGGACGTGCTGGCAGGTAGGCAGGAAACACGCTAAGCTTTTACTTCTGATAAAAATAAATTTCTTGGGGTTGGAGAGATGGCTCAGTGGTGTCCAATGCCCAGGACCCAATGGTGGTTGACAACCATCTGTAACTCCAGTTCCAGGGGATCTGACACCTTCTTCTGACTCAGGGAGGTTTGTAAAGACATGAGATGCACCTACCTACGTTCAGGCATTACACTCATACTCATAAATATAAATAATAAATAAAATATTAAAAAATAGATTTACTGTTCATTTAGAATCATCAGATATGCACGTTAGAGGGACTTTAGAAATGGCATTATCTTATCAATAGGAAAATAAAAGCCAGTGGAGGGGTCAGTTGTTGAAGGCGCCACCACTGATTTATGGGCTCTGCCTGGTTCATAACCTCCCTCCCATCCTCACCCAGACACTGTCCATTCCTAAGGTGAATTGATGTAGTTGCTGAGTGTTCTGACTATATTCTGCATTCTTCTTTCTGCTTAGGTCTCTTCTTTCATTAGAATAAGATCTTAGTGTTGGTTTTAGAAGTCAAACAGTACCACTATACTTGTAATGATACACAGCTGTGGGAGGACTCCAAGGGTCACTTCCTAGGCACGGATTTGCTGTAACCTACTGATACTCCTTTTTCCTCCAGGGATGGGGTTGTTTGGAGAAGTCGATGGGGGATCCTCAGATTAGAATGGTAGCATAGTATTACAGCACAGTCTCTTGGGCTAGATTTCCTGAATTCATGTGTTTCTGGCCATGGGATACCCATGATCCTTATAGTTAGGCTCTGAGCACTGTGCAAGGTGCTGTAGGTAAAAAAAAAAGGGGGGGGGGCTTCAGGAAAGCCTTCCAGGAGCTCTTAGGCCACAGCTGGGAAGAACTATGATGCACTCACAGAGAAGGAGCCTCCTGAGTGGATATGTGGAGAGAACAGCTTTATCCCTACCTGGGGTCAGGTGAACCCAGGGTCAAGTTCTGGCACTGGCAAAGTCTAGCTGTGATGGTTTAGAGGAGTTAGTCTAGCCTCTCTGAACCTCAGGGTTCCTGCTGAAAAACAAGGTGATAATAAGTAGCTCTTTCACTGAATCATCATGAGGATTAAATAAGACAAATGGACAGGGGAAGGAGGAGGCAAAGGAACCTGTGACAGGTGGTGAGAGGGGAAAGATTCTCTCCTTAGATTTCAAAAGACAAAAATTCCCAGAAGTAAGAGCACAGACAGGATCAGATTTCAGAATCAGGGGCAGGAAACAAGCCATATCCCCAAACTCAGACAATGGAAACCTATTGTAGACGGGGTAGAAATTCTAGAACTATTCCAAGTGTAAAGTGCACAAATTGAGAGGGGAGTGGAGCTTCAGGACAATCTTCAGGTTAACTCTTAAAGCTTTGTATTCGGAGTTCTGGGACCCACCAGCCCCCTGCAGGGTGATAGAGTCAAGATAAAGCCTGCAGACAGAAGATCCCAGAGAGGCGGAACAGAGCCAGGACTAAGTGCAGACAGCCAGGACAGACAAACAGGAAAGACAAAAGAACAGAGATAAAAGAGAGGTCTGGCACATGCGTTTGCTCCCACAATAAACTCTGAGCACAGCTGTTTGAAGTGGGAGTCCTGACCCCAGAAACTGGTGAGGAGTTGGGCAAGAAGGGAGAGAAATGACTCCAGATGACTTTGTAAACCCTTGGAAAGAGGAGAAGCCCCTTCTAGGAGGCCAGCTACTTGCTCCTACATCCTGTCCTCCTGGCCGTCAGTCACCCCAAACAGCTGGAATCAATATTCACATAGACTCAAGCAAGCAGGAATTTCAAAGTTAAGGACAAGCAATAGTTAAGAATGTCCAAACATTCTAGGAAAACAAACGTCATTAAAAAGAAGAACCAAGATCAATAAATAAAATAGCTAATGCCTATATAAAGGGGAAAGTAAATTTAAGATAAATAGAATTAAAATCCATATTTTTTTTTGTTTTTTTTTTGTTTTTGTCTTTTCGAGGCAGGGTCTCCCTGTAGCCCCAGCTGTCCTGGAACTCACTCTGTAGACCAGGCTGGCCTTGAACTCACCATCAGTTAAGACTAAATGGCATGAGAAAGAATCCATTAGGATTCCAGGATCACCAAGTATCTTGAACATTTGATAGGTGTTCTGAACAGCAGAGCGAACACTGATAGAGAATAAAATCATGGGGCTGGAGAGGTGGCACCACGGTTAAGCTCTTCCAGAGGACTTGAATGCTGTTCTCAGAACCCGTAATAGGTAGCTCACAACCACTTGTGACTCCAGAGGATCCAACACCCTCTTCTGGCCTCATAGGCACCTGCACGACTCATGTGCACAACTCCCCCCCATGCACTCACAAAAGTAAAATAAATCTTAAAAAAGAATAAACACACATTGGAGAGGAAGAGAGAAAAAAAAAAAAGAAAAGAGAGACGAAAGTGTGGAAGAGAAAAAATAAAATAGGAAAAGCACGGAGCTAAGAAACTCCACAAGGTTTCAGAAGGAAACAGATCACAGACCCAAAATACATAACCCAATCAACTGTTGTAACCATAGAGCTACAAGAATAAAAGAAAATCCTACAAGTTTCCAGAAAGAACAAATCACCTGTAAAGGAACAGGAATCAATGGGTGTTAGACTTCTTTGGCAGAGAATAGAAGGGTGCCTTCTGTTTCTAGGGGCAAATCATCTTAAAATGACAGTTCTGTACCCTGTGTGGCACCTCAGAGGCCTCTTGCCCACCTCTGCAGATGGTCCCCTGTGGGCTTACTCATCTAGTAGTGACGTCCCTTCTTACCTCAAGTTACGTGTCTTTCTTCCTTTGGCTCCCAGACTTCCCCGATAACTACCCTGAAGCCTGGAGATCCTGCCATGGGGACAGTCTACCAATTCTTAGTGAAGGGACAGTGGTAACTCTGGAATACCTAGCGTATTGGCTGGTATGAGGTACTTTTCTGCTGTTGTGATGAAACACCATAACCAAGGTAACTTACAGAAGGAAAAGCTTATTTCAGCTTTTATGTTTCCAGAAGGATCAGAGTTCATGATGGAGGAGAGGTGCGACAGGAGGCGGTCAGAGCAGGAAGCTGAGGGCTCACCTCTTCAAACAGGCTCAGGAGCAGGAGAGCATACTCCAAGGGATGCAAGGCTGTCAACTCTCAAAGCCTCCCCCAGTGATGGGCCTCCCCCGGCCACACCTCCTACACGGTCCGTGACTCTCTCCAAAGTATACCAAGTGTTCAGCTACTTGGAGCCCATGGAGGGCATTTACCATTACACCTAGCTTTGTGCCTTTTCAGGGAAAAACTCTAGGGAAGAGCATTCTGTACTCTTATTTCAGAGCAGCTCACAACCTGTGGCAGCTTGCTCAACATACTAAGAATTTCCATCCTTATTCCTGCTTCCTGAGTCTTGTCAATAAACTGCCCTAAAATCCGTGTCTCAAGGTTGATTTCTGGAAGAATTCAAACACAGAATTATCCTAGTTAGCTATATTAGAACAACGTGAAGACATGGTCAGGCATACGAGGACTGGATTTTTCATACATATTCAGGGGGTTACCTTGTCTCCTTTATATCCACAAACTGAACATGCTTTCCCTCATATACTCTAGCACCTTTTATGGGGAAAAAAGGGAGAGGGGAGAAACATGAAAAAATAGAACTTATTTATCCCAAACACCGAGTCATTCAAAAGAGTCTGCAGAAGGTGGATCCAAGGGTGGAGAAATGCATCAGTTGGCAAACTTGCAGTTTAATTTCCTATCAAGTTTCCCAGGACAAGTTCTGCTACCGGGCAGTAATAACTTTGTGGGAGGTGAGGGAGTGCTTCTCCATGCATGACCATTCTAGGCATTGTGGGACTTCTAGCATTTCTAGTCTTTGTCATTTTTAAAGGCTGGTGGCACCTCCCAGGCGTTGTGACAACCAGAACTCTCACCACTGCAACGGAGACAAAATGAAAATGTTGAATGTTCTTTAACACTTGAGAGTGGTGTAAATGATTCACACCTCTTTGGGTCATCTCTCCCTGCAGGCTGAGTTTCCAACACCCTCAATCCAATAGTATTTTGGAATAATTGAATGCTGGGTGTGCACTGCAGAGTGCAGAGGTGATGGCGGCTGCAGACGTGGAGCAGAGCTGTCAACTCTACCTAGGGAGATGGCATGACCTGACTGTCTCCCTCAGAATTCATGGTTGGAAACTTAATCTGTAGGATGGCAGTGCTGGAAAGTGGGATTGGACGGCTGGTGTTTACATTTTAGAGTTCGTGAGCATTCCCTGCTTCTGCTTTGGTCTGAGGGCTCACAGCTCACCTGTCCTTCCTTCTACTATGTGACGATGGGAACGAGTCCCACATATTGACCCCTTCATTTTGATCTTCTCAGACTCCAAAACTGTGAGAAAGAAATTTCTGTTGTTTATGAATTATCCAGGACCGGGAATTATATTATAACTCTATAAAATGGAGCAAGAGAGGTATGGAGAACATCAAGCTTGCTCTTCTCTCTGAGGACTGAGTCACACCTGGGTTCTGCAACACATCCTATCCACCGCCTTTGACTAAGTGCTGGATATTGTTGAGTTAAAGTCCACACACAAGATGTCCTCATTGTGTTCCTGGAGAAGGTCCAGAAAAGGCCTACGCTCCCAAAGAGTAGACTCTATCCTGAGCCTGGATTTCTAGTCAGCTTTGCTTTGTTTCGTGTCTTGTGTTCCGCAGCCCGTCATCACAAATCGTCATCTGGCTCCAGCCCTGGGGCGCATCATACTGAAGGCCGCTCCCCCATCTTCTCCACTTGTCCTCCTACCCACACCAGGGGTGGACTCTTCCAGCTGCTATCCAGGCTTTTCTGGGGCCTTCTGAACTCAGCTGAGAAAACTCTGCGGGAATGGGAGCCAGGGTAGGCTCAGGACAATTCCTAGAGATGAAGCTGGAGAGGCTCGGGCTACGGATTTCTGACCCTTGTTTCCAAACCTGCCTCTGTGGCCTGTGACCTCATGACTCCCTCTGTGGATGCAGGTGGAGCACAGACTCCCGCCAGGCCCTTCCCACTGGGTGCCTGGCCTCTACCAGGTAGCTGCTCTGGTGGCCAGGTTTGATCTCTGCCTTTCAGCTGCTTTCCCAGTAGCCCTTTAATTTCACCCCAGTTGTGCACTGCAAGGTCTTGGTTCAGTTTATCAATGCTGATACTTTGTGAGCCTGACTGATTTCCTGGGCCAAAT
This sequence comes from Rhizomys pruinosus, assembly GCA_009823505.1. Taxonomy (NCBI): domain Eukaryota; kingdom Metazoa; phylum Chordata; class Mammalia; order Rodentia; family Spalacidae; genus Rhizomys; species Rhizomys pruinosus. Next base: position 177,620 of record VZQC01002783.1, read on the forward strand.
GGGGAAATGCTGCTTGTTCTTCATGTAGAGAAGAAAGATGAGTCCAGTTATGTCCCTTGTTACCAATATGATTGTGGGCAAGTTGCTAAAGGCCAGCAAGCTTCATTGTCTTATTAATAATACAATTGTAAGCATTCTATATAGGTCACCATCTTGCTATAACAAGATAATAATTTAAAAAATTGCCAGATAAAATACAGGATGCCCAGCTAAAGTTGAATTTCAGATAAAGAACACATAATCCCTTAGTACAAATTTGTTTCAAATGTTGCATGGGGCATACTTACACTAAACATATTAGTTGCTTATTTGAAATTGAAATTTAGTTGATTGGCGTTTTTGTTTGTTAAGTCAGAAACCCGACCATTGATATAATGTAAGTAAAGCTTTCTACCTCTTAGTGAAAGTCATGACATGGCATAACACTAATCCAATTTAAAACTTACATCCTGGCAAGTAAACACTAGCTCTGTTTTGACAGATGGGAAAACTAGATGGGAAAAAAGAACTTGCTTGGAGTGGGGGAAGACTCGAGACATTAGAAATGTAGGAAGCTTGGATAGACAGGATGTGGATGTCAATCCCAGGGTAGTCAGGTCTTTCGGAGTGCTTGTGACAGTCACCAAGTCATCAGGAAAAGCTTCATGATATTTATAAAAACCATCTACCAACACAGTACATCAGTGCAGGTCCTCCATGAATCAGACACCAAGATGGAATCCGATGTATTGAAATTTTTTTTTAATTTTTAAAAATATTTTATTTATTTCTGTATGTGTATGAATGTACTGTCTGCATGTAGGTCTGTGCACCCGTGTCGTGCAATGCTGCGGAGGTCAGAAGAGGGTGTCAGATTCCCCAGAACTGAAGTTCTTCTGGAATTGGAGTTATAGACGGTTCTCAGCCGCCATGTGGGTGCTGGGGATTGAACTCGGGTCCTCTGTAAGAGCAGTTGGCGCTCTTGACTGCTAGGCCATCTCTCTAGCCCCTGTATTGAAAACTTTTAAGGGCAATATGACCTTCGTATATAAGGGGGGCGCGAGCAGAGGAAGGCAGAATGTTCAGAACATGAAGCAGGTCCTTGCACCTCTCTGGAGAGAAAGGGAAGGAAGCATGGAGTGGAGGAGTCCCACACCGCAACGTAGATCTAAGAAAATCTCACCCATTCAGAGAACTCTCCAGCCTTGCTGCCCTTCAGAGGAAGTCAATTTTGCACAGAAATACGCTGACCCCATTGCATGCCTACTGCTCTGAATGTCTGTGTTGGGCAGGAGAATGTCTGTTGCTGTCGTATACTGGCTAAGAGCAGCGGAGAGGAAGCTGGGGCGTATTCCAGAGCAGCAGCTGGAAGCTGTCAGTCGCCTGTGCCCCTGGACCAGGCTCACCAGAAGGAAATCCGAGCCGGATATCACATGATCGCTACGGTGCATTGCTTAGTACACAGGTTCCTCTCCCTGCTCATGTCCAAGGACTTGGTATTTCATGGTCCCTCCCAGAGCTGCTGTGGTATCATCCTCTTACAGTCCCCATATATTCAGCAATTTCTTTGGCGAGTCTTGTGATTTGAACAGTTGGTTGGCAAACCTTCATTCTAGAGAGAATTGAACCACTGGTTAGTCAGATCTTTGTTTAGCTGAAATCACCTCACACATCCACTCATGGTTATTATAGGACAAGAGAGTGCCAGGAAGCACCTACCAGCATCACCTGGGATCCACAAACGTTTCCCCTGCCCTGATTATAAACAAGTATCTTTTCTGTTGATAAGGTTAGCCATTCCTGCCAATGGAGTCCTTCTTCCAACCTGAGGGTCCTTACATGCCAAGGAATCCAAGGATTCCCTGGCCATAACATAACTTGTAATTCAGTGGAATTCTCACCCTGTCCCTTGACAAGGGTACACTTCCACTGTTTTTTTTTTTTTTTTTTTTAGAGACAGGGTCTCCCTGTAGCTCCAGCCGTCCATAAACTCAATCTGTAGACCAGGCTGGCCTTGAACTTACAAAGATCCACCTGCCTCTGCCTCCCAAGTGTTAGGATTAAAGGCATGCGTCTCCACGCCTGGCAAGTACAGCCAGTATTCTTAACTGTTGAGTCCTTTATCCAGCTCTAAGTAATATATATTATTTTACTCAAATAACTCTTAACATTAATTGTACTTTTTTCTAAGTTCTTTGCGTAATTTTTGTGAGTCACCAGTTTGAGAGCAGACTTGTAACTTCCTGGTACAGATGTGGACTCAGAATGTGTTTGGTAAAATAAAGAAGAAAATTTGAAAATAGAGAAAAGTTTAGTCTTTGGTAAGAGAGAAAAGAAGAGTTGCAGTGTGACAAGTTTCATTAATCCCCTGCTATTCTGTTGAAATGGAATCAGAGAGGAATTCATGGGTTAGGAAAAGGGATCAAAGATTGAAGTATCCTATGGTAACTGAAAATTCTGCTGAGGAAATCCAAAGAGCAAACTGATTTGGGAAACTCTGTAGTGTTTGGAGAGTGTTAGAATCCTAATTGAGGTTGTTGATCTAGAATCACAGTCACATTCATCTACCAGGTTGTAGGGTTTTCGTAATTCATACTTCTGTTGATTTAGCTGGAACCATGTTTATCTTTACACAAGTATAGTTAACGACAACATATATGTGATAATACATTTCTTCCACATGATTTTGCCATAATAGTATAGGCCCTGTATTTTTACCTCTCGTAATGGGCTTTCTGTGCATAGCGATTTCCATAATCTTTGAGCCTGGTCCAGTGCACAGTCTTTTTAAAAAGAACCATGGTTTACTTGCACAAAACTGATCAAAGTTGAGAGATTGTTAATGCCCTCGAAGTGTTTTTGTAGGTGGGAACAAAGGGATGAGAAATTTTGAACTGTTCCCTTAGTGTGATGATGGGGTTGGATTCTAACCAATGGGACCTCCTTGGGCCACACCCATTGGGTGGGGTGTAGTGACAAATTGAGAATGATGGATATTTAAGCATATATGTTGGAATAAAATCTCCCTCTGCATTTGAACCTCAACCTGCGTACATGTGGTGTGCTTTCCTGCGTGGGCTTTCCACATGGTCGTCCTAGGATTAAGTGGGCCCCGCCACAAATCTCGGTGGTGACACCACAATTGGCGTCTGAATGTGGGACAGAAGGAAACCTTAACAACTTAGGTATGCATACTCCTAAATTTTGCCTTTTTCTTCTCTCTCTCCTGATGTCTATCTCTTGTGGTGGAGCCATCTTTCCTACTGGTTTCAGTGGATAGGACAGTGTGCTGAGGGCTGTGGCTTTGTACATGTGGAAAGCCTGCATCTGATTTGGTTCAGAGGGAGCACCAATGCCTTCCAGGCATGTACCTCCTGGCATGGTCACTCCTGCAGGCTATAAAAGGCAGTGACCTCAAGGCTGAATTTAATATTAATCCTTAGCAGTTATGTTTGGCCTTAAACACGTTGGCATAATTCTAAGGTCTGAAAAACTTTCTGGTTTAAATCCACCTCTCCCAAGAAAGACTGTGAGGAACCAACTCCCCAAGTTTGGTTCCAATCTTAACTTGTTCATATGTAAATTTTCTCCTGTTAGCTCTCCTCCACCTGAGCACACTTCTTTCTGTTGCAAATTAAGGCCTTTCAAGGAAACTGCCCTCTTCAAGAGCATCCTCTTCCAAATTTCAAGCCTTGGCCATTTTTCTCTTAAATTTTGTATACAAAATCTGTTTTTGGATAAAAGTGTGCTGCTCTCTTGTCTTCTTATGGGCTTTCTCTAAATCTAACTCTTCTTACCTAAAACCTGCCAGCTACTGGTAGATCCAAGGTTGGGATTTAACTAACAGTAATTCAAATCCATCACAGCATGTTTAACTTAAAGTGTAATATTTTTTACTTAACCCCCAGGTACCCTAGATATATGGTTGACTTAATTTGATCTTGTTCTTTTAAATGTGTTTCACCTTAAAAAATCTCTTCTCACATAATTCTTGATCACATGTGGTCTGAGCTCTGGCTTGGCACCATAAGCCTGCCTGCGGTGCATGCATACCAGCTGCCCTACTGAGCACATGGCATCTAAATCATGCCCCTTAAATTTTGATTTTAGGTAACATCCTTTTCATTTCAGCATTTTGGAAACAAGATAGATGGATTTCTAGGAAAATTTACAGGCCTTGTAGTTCTAACAAATTTGTCTTGTTTAGGACCATGGGGTAAAATCCTTTTAACAACATGAATTAATTTTTTGGTTCAATTTAAATGAGAATTTTTTTAAAAAGAAAAAAAAAAAAAACTGTTTTTTTTTTTTGTTTTGTTTTTCTTTAAGCCCATCTTCAAGTTGTGTGTATGTGTGAAGTGAATGTGAGTTGCCCAACCTTTATTCATTATAATCCTACAGGTTTAAATCTATTTAGCTAACTATAAACAAAAAGAGATTCAATCATAGAAAATGTTTGGTTTATACACCTTGATGTGTTAACAATTTTTTTAATTGGGTTTATAGTAGGCATAGTAATGCAGTTTAATGATAGATGGTTGTTAATTATTATTAATGATTGTTAATAATGTTATAGTTTATTGTTGCATCGCATGCTTCAGAACCCGTGGCATAGACCTTCCGTCTAATGGGAATTGTTCATTGTTTTGTTTGGCTATAGATGATTGACAATTTTTATATAATTATTAAAAATGATTTTGGGAACTATAATGGTTATAATTAGTAATAATTAATAACGGTTATAATTGTTGTGATTATGGATAATTATTATATACTTTCAAAGTCCTTAATAGCAGAACAAGATGGAGGCGGTCCACAACTACAAACAACTTTGGCTGTCTACTTTTGGGAAACCTCAATCTTTAGATTTGTAAAAAAATAGGGTCAGTTAGGCTTAGAGAGGGAAAGTTGAGGCATAGATAACCAGAAGTGACAATATAGGGCAGAATACTAAATTTAGGTATAGTTCATTGAAGGCAAGTGGTGGCAAATGGGCCTAAGAGGTGCCATATTGATCTCAGCTGTTTTATGCCTTACAGGACATTTATGCTAATTATGTAAAAATAACCCGATAACAAATAAAAATATCATATTCTCATTGAACATCAACAATAAGTGGTTTTCTTCTCTTACAGGTCAACCAAACAAATCTTTCTTATGTATGTATGTAGGTATGTATGTTATGTATATGTTGTATATGTTGTGTAGGGATGTGCAGAACATGTGTGTATGGAAGTGGGTACGCTGTGCTAAGTAAATGTCAATGTTAATAGCCATGATACCAGCGAAAACATTGCATCTGAGTTGGAACATGGCCTTCCTTCTCAAGATGCAAATTTATATTAAACAGCCAAAACATATTCAATGGCAACAAAGGTTAATGGTTTATCTATTAAAATTTTTAAGGGAGTGGACTCTCTCCTGGGCTGCTGTTAGGGGGTCACATCTCTGAGGCCATCTGGGTGGGACCACCCTTCGCCTTTGGAGCTGGGACCAGAGGGTTGGCGGGTTTGTGTTGGTGCCTCTGCACCAGACCAGACTGTCGGCGGGTTTGGGTCAGTGCGGGGAGGCCTGAAGTCAATCAGGCAGGTACTTTGGGGGGTAGACTCTCTCCCAGGCTGCTGCTAGAGGGTGGCATCTCTGAGGCTTTCTGGGCAGGACAGCCCCTCATCTTTGGAGCAGGGACCAGAGTGTCNTCTCTTCTTTCATTAGAATAAGATCTTAGTGTTGGTTTTAGAAGTCAAACAGTACCACTATACTTGTAATGATACACAGCTGTGGGAGGACTCCAAGGGTCACTTCCTAGGCACGGATTTGCTGTAACCTACTGATACTCCTTTTTCCTCCAGGGATGGGGTTGTTTGGAGAAGTCGATGGGGGATCCTCAGATTAGAATGGTAGCATAGTATTACAGCACAGTCTCTTGGGCTAGATTTCCTGAATTCATGTGTTTCTGGCCATGGGATACCCATGATCCTTATAGTTAGGCTCTGAGACACTGCTCAGTGCTGCTGTAGGCTAAAAAAAAAAAAAGGGGGGGGGGCTTCAGGAAAGCCTTCCAGGAGCTCTTAGGCCACAGCTGGGAAGAACTATGATGCACTCACAGAGAAGGAGCCTCCTGAGTGGATATGTGGAGAGAACAGCTTTATCCCTACCTGGGGTCAGGTGAACCCAGGGTCAAGTTCTGGCACTGGCAAAGTCTAGCTGTGATGGTTTAGAGGAGTTAGTCTAGCCTCTCTGAACCTCAGGGTTCCTGCTGAAAAACAAGGTGATAATAAGTAGCTCTTTCACTGAATCATCATGAGGATTAAATAAGACAAATGGACAGGGGAAGGAGGAGGCAAAGGAAGAAAGAAACCACAATGTGATAAAATAAATAAAAAACCAGGTAAGTAAGCTAAAGAGGAAAAGGAATCAGGGGAAGGAAAAAGAATTATCCAAAAATCTGGTAGATCACTCAGCATTTAAGAGGCACTTGATGTACAGTCTAAAGTGTCCTCGATGCTGAAAATGTATCTTCCTTTTCCCTAGGGATCACGCATGCTGACTCAGCTATTACATCCGTCCCCAAAACTTACTGCCCAAATATTCCTGACAGCTCCCTTACATCTACACACCACTATTACCCGGACCCCTTCCACGGCATCATTCATGTTAAGTCAGGAAAAGCTTTACTAAGTTACGCACTCCATCGGCAACCTATCTCGTCAAGCCATCTACCTCTCTACAACATTCAACTACAACAAACGGCTAACTCCCTTTAATGGATTCCAATCACTTTATTCCCCCTTGTTATTTTCTGTTAGTCGAACGACTCAAGGTAAAGAGCTTACTATTTACCTGCAGCCCAGGCACTACGTATTCCCACGCAATCCTGAATATACGGGACTCCTTAACTACATATTCCAAGTAGTGTGTATCGACATCCAATCAATGAATGCGGGACTAACAGGTTAGGAAGACACATTTCGAGTACCCGTAGGGACAGTGTATTGCTTTTCGACCGCCGCATATCAGCAACCTCGCCAATTGCTTCCATGGTCCCCTTTATCACCTCGCTTGATGGTATCCCAAGCTCTTGTGCCTTTACGGCATTGCTTACTAGCGACCCCGACCTGCTCCCCTAGCATGGGCTGAGAGTCAAGAAATAAAGACTGCAGACAGAAGATCCCAGAGCAGAGCGGCGGAACAGAGAGGCGGACAGGAGGCTAAGTGCAGACAGCCAGGACAGACAAACAGGAAAGACAAAAGAACAGAGATAAAAGAGAGGTCTGGCCATGCGTTTGCTCCCACAATAAACTCTGAGCACAGCTGTTTGAAGTGGGAGTCCTGACCCCAGAAACTGTTGAGGAGTTGGCCAAGGGGGAGAGAAATGACTCCAGATGACTTTGTAAAACCCTTGGAAAGAGGAGAAGCCCCTTCTAGGAGGCCAGCTACTTGCTCCTACATCCTGTCCTCCTGGCCGTCAGTCACCCCAAACAGCTGGAATCAATATTCACATAGACTCAAGCAAGCAGGAATTTCAAAGTTAAGGACAAGCAATAGTTAAGAATGTCCAAACATTCTAGGAAAACAAACGTCATTAAAAAGAAGAACCAAGATCAATAAATAAAATAGCTAATGCCTATATAAAGGGGAAAGTAAATTTAAGATAAATAGAAATTAAATCAAGTTTTTTTTTTTTTTTTTTTGTTTTTGTCTTTTCGAGGGCAGGGTCTCCCTGTACCCCAGCTGTCCAGAACTCACTCTGTAGACCAGGCTGGCCTTGAACTCACCATCAGTTAAGACTAAATGGCATGAGAAAGAATCCATTAGGATTCCAGGATCACCAAGTATCTTGAACATTTGATAGGTGTTCTAACAGCAGAGCGAACACTGATAGAGAATAAATCATGGGGCTGGAGAGATGGTCTAGAAAGCACTGACTGCTGTCTTGCGAGTGCCAGGGTTCATGTTCCCTGAATCCACTAGTTAGCTAACAACCCTATCTGTGATCCAGAGGATCCAACACCCTCTCTGGTGGCTCATAGGCACCTGCACACTCATGTGCACAACTCCCCCCATGCACTCAAAAAAAGTAAAATAAAATCTTAAAAAAGAATAAACACACATTGGGCTGGAGAGATGGGCCTACGGTTAAGAGAGCCGACCGCTCTTACAGAGGACCCGGGTCGATCCCCAGCACCCACATGGCGGCCGAGAACCGTCTGAACTCCAATTCCAGGAGAACTCCAGTTCCAGGGGAATCCGAACCCTCTTCGACCTCCGCGGCATTGCCGACACGGGTGCACAACCTGCATGCAGACAGTACATCATACACATACAGAAATAAAAAAAGTTAATAAAAAAAAAATGAAAAAAAAAAGAATAAAAACACTTGGATAGGAAGAGAGAAAAAAAAAAAAGAAAAGAGGACGAAAGTGTGGAAGAGAAAAAATAAAAGAGGAAACACAGCGAAATCTCACAAGTTTCAGAAGGAAACAGATCACAGACTCAAAATACATAACCCAATCAACTGTTGTAACCATAGAGCTACAAGAATAAAAGAAAATCCTACAAGTTTCCAGAAAGAACAAACCACCTGTAAAGGAACAGGAATCAATGGGTGTTAGACTTCTTTGGCAGAGAATAGAAGGGTGCCTTCTGTTTCTAGGGGCAAATCATCTTAAAATGACAGTTCTGTACCCTGTGTGGCACCTCAGAGGCCTCTTGCCCACCTCTGCAGATGGTCCCCTGTGGGCTTACTCATCTAGTAGTGACGTCCCTTCTTACCTCAAGTTACGTGTCTTTCTTCCTTTGGCTCCCAGACTTCCCCGATAACTACCCTGAAGCCTGGAGATCCCGCCATGGGGACAGTCTACCAATTCTTAGTGAAGGGACAGTGGTAACTCTGGAATACCTAGCGTATTGGCTGGTATGAGGTACTTTTCTGCTGTTGTGATAACACACATAACAAGGTAATTACAGAAGAGAAAAGCTTATTGTGACGCTTTTATGTTTCCAAAAGGATCAGAGTTCAGGATGGAGAGAGAGTGCGACAGGAGCGGTCAGAGCAGGAAGCTGAGGCTCACCTCTTCAACAGGCTCAGGAGGCAGGAGAGCATACCCAAGGGATGCAAGGCTGTCAACTCTCAAAGCCTCCCCCAGTGATGGGCCTCCCCCGGCCACACCTCCTACACGGTCCACCTCCCAAAACAGCACCAACATGGACCAAGTGTTCAGCTACTTGGAGCCCATGGAGGGCATTTACCATTACACCTAGCTTTGTGCCTTTTCAGGGAAAAACTCTAGGGAAGACATTCTGTACTTTCTATTTCAGAGCAGCTCACAACCTGTGGCAGCTTGCTCAACATACTAAGAATTTCCATCCTTATTCCTGCTTCCTGAGTCTTGTCAATAAACTGCCCTAAAATCCGTGTCTCAAGGTTGATTTCTGGAAGAATTCAAACACAGAATTATCCTAGTTAGCTATATTAGAACAACGTGAAGACATGGTCAGGCATACGAGGACTGGATTTTTCATACATATTCAGGGGGTTACCTTGTCTCCTTTATATCCACAAACTGAACATGCTTTCCCTCATATACTCTAGCACCTTTTGGGGGAAAAAAGGGAGGGGGAGAAACAGGAAAAAATAGAAACTTATTTATCCAAAACACGCCGAGTCATTACAAGAGAGTCTGCAGAGGTGGATCCAAGGGTGGAGAACATTGCATCAGTTGGCAACTTGCAGTTTTAATTTCCTATCAAGTTTCCACAGGACAATCTTCGGGGCTACCCAATCCCCAAGGGCAGTACTACCTTTGTGGGAGGTAGAGGGAGTGCTTCTCCTGCTGACCATTCTAGGCATTGTGGGACTTCTAGCATTTCTAGTCTTTGTCATTTATTAAGGCTGGCGGGCCCTCCCAGGCGTTGGTGACAACCGAACTCACCCCACTGCAACGGAGACAAAATGATGGATTTTGAACCTGTTCATTTCACTTGAGACGCATGGTGTATGATTCACACCTCTTTGGTCATCTCTACCCTGCCGGCATGGTTTCCACCACACCTCCATCCAAATAGTCGTTGTTGGTATTGCTGCTGGGTGTGCACTGCAGAGTGCAGAGGTGATGGCGGCTGCAGACGTGGAGCAGAGCTGTCAACTCTACCTAGGGAGATGGCATGACCTGACTGTCTCCCTCAGAATTCATGGTTGGAAACTTAATCTGTAGGATGGCAGTGCTGGAAAGTGGGATTGGACGGCTGGTGTTTACATTTTAGAGTTCGTGAGCATTCCCTGCTTCTGCTTTGGTCTGAGGGCTCACAGCTCACCTGTCCTTCCTTCTACTATAGTGTACGGAGTGAACGATCCCACATATTGACCCTTCATTTTGATCTTCCTCAGACTCCAAAACTGTGAGAAAGAAATTTCTGTTGTTTATGAATTATCCAGGACCGGGAATTATATTATAACTCTATAAAATGGAGCAAGAGAGGTATGGAGAACATCAAGCTTGCTCTTCTCTCTGAGGACTGAGTCACACCTGGGTTCTGCAACACATCCTATCCACCGCCTTTGACTAAGTGCTGGATATTGTTGAGTTAAAGTCCACACACAAGATGTCCTCATTGTGTTCCTGGAGAAGGTCCAGAAAAGGCCTACGCTCCCAAAGAGTAGACTCTATCCTGAGCCTGGATTTCTAGTCAGCTTTGCTTTGTTTCGTGTCTTGTGTTCCGCAGCCCGTCATCACAAATCGTCATCTGGCTCCAGCCCTGGGGCGCATCATCCTGAAGGCCGCTCCCCCATCTTCTCCACTTGTCCTCCTACCCACACCGGGGGTGGACTCTTCCAGCTGCTATCCAGGCTTTTCTGGGGCCTTCTGAACTCAGCTGAGAAAACTCTGCGGGAATGGGAGCCAGGGTAGGCTCAGGACAATTCCTAGAGATGAAGCTGGAGAGGCTCGGGCTACGGATTTCTGACCCTTGTTTCCAAACCTGCCTCTGTGGCCTGTGACCTCATGACTCCCTCTGTGGATGCAGGTGGAGCACAGACTCCCGCCAGGCCCTTCCCACTGGGTGCCTGGCCTCTACCAGGTAGCTGCTCTGGTGGCCAGGTTTGATCTCTGCCTTTCAGCTGCTTTCCCAGTAGCCCTTTAATTTCACCCCAGTTGTGCACTGCAAGGTCTTGGTTCAGTTTATCAATGCTGATACTTTGTGAGCCTGACTGATTTCCTGGGCCAAATGGGGAAATGCTGCTTGTTCTTCATGTAGAGAAGAAAGATGAGTCCAGTTATGTCCCTTGTTACCAATATGATTGTGGGCAAGTTGCTAAAGGCCAGCAAGCTTCATTGTCTTATTAATAATACAATTGTAAGCATCATAGGTCACCATCTTGCTATAAAAGATAAATAATTTAAAAAATTGCCAGATAAATATCAGGATGGGCCCAGCTAAAGTTGAATTTCAGATAAAGAACACATAATCCCTTAGTACAAATTTGTTTCAAATGTTGCATGGGGCATACTTACACTAAACATATTAGTTGCTTATTTGAAATTGAAATTTAGTTGATTGGCGTTTTTGTTTGTTAAGTCAGAAACCGCGACCATTGATATAATGTAAGTAAAGCTTTCTAAACCTTTAGTGAACACGTCCATAAAGACATGGCAAAGAAGGATAACATAATCCAATTTAAACTTACCCACCTGGCAAGTAAAAACCTAGCTCTGTTTTGACAGATGGGAAAACTAGAATGGGAAAAAAGAACTTGCTTTGGAGGGTGGGGAAAGACTCGAGAACATTAGAAATGTAGGAAGCTTGGATAGACAGGATGTGGATGCATCCCAGGGGTGGTCAGGTCTTTCGGAGTGGCTTGTGACATTCACCAAGTCATCAGAAAAAGCTTCATGAATATTATAAAAACCATCTACCAACACAGTACATCAGTGCAGGTCCTCCATGAATCAGACACCAAGATGGAATCCGATGTATTGAAATTTTTTTTTAATTTTTAAAAATATTTTATATTATTTCTGTATGTGTATGAATGTTTTATTTTTTATGTATTGTGCACTGTCGTGCAATGCTGCGGAGGTCAGGAAGAGGGTGTCAGATTCCCCAGAACTGAAGTTCTTTCTGGAATTGGAGTTATAGACGGTTCTAACAGCCGCCATGTGGGTGCTGGTATGAACTCGGGGCCTCTGTAAGAGCAGTTGGCGCTCTTAACTCTAGTGCCATCTCTCTAGCCCTGTATTGAAAACTTTTAAGGGAATATGACCTTCGTATATAAGGGGGGCGCGAGCAGAGGAAGGCAGAATGTTCAGAACATGAAGCAGGTCCTTGCACCTCTCTGGAGAGAAAGGGAAGGAAGCATGGAGTGGAGGAGTCCCACACCGCAACGTAGATCTAAGAAAATCTCACCCATTCAGAGAACTCTCCAGCCTTGCTGCCCTTCAGAGGAAGTCAATTTTGCACAGAAATACGCTGACCCCATTGCATGCCTACTGCTCTGAATGTCTGTGTTGGGCGGGAGAATGTCTGTTGCTGTCGTATACTGGCTAAGAGCAGCGGAGAGGAAGCTGGGGCGTATTCCAGAGCAGCAGCTGGAAGCTGTCAGTCGCCTGTGCCCCTGGACCAGGCTCACCAGAAGGAAATCCGAGCGGGATATCACATGATCGCTACGGTGCATTGCTTAGTACACAGGTTCCTCTCCCTGCTCATGTCCAAGGACTTGGTATTTCATGGTCCCTCCCAGAGCTGCTGTGGTATCATCCTCTTACAGTCCCCATATATTCAGCAATTTCTTTGGCGAGTCTTGTGATTTGAACAGTTGGTTGGCAAACCTTCATTCTAGAGAGAATTGAACCACTGGTTAGTCAGATCTTTGTTTAGCTGAAATCACCTCACACATCCACTCATGGTTATTATAGGACAAGAGAGTGCCAGGAAGCACCTACCAGCATCACCTGGGATCCACAAACGTTTCCCCTGCCCTGATTATAAACAAGTATCTTTTCTGTTGATAAGGTTAGCCATTCCTGCCAATGGAGTCCTTCTTCCAACCTGAGGGTCCTTACATGCCAAGGAATCCAAGGATTCCCTGGCCATAACATAACTTGTAATTCAGTGGAATTCTCACCCTGTCCCTTGACAAGGGTACTTCCACTGTTTTTTTTTTTTTTTTTTTTTTTTTTTTTTTTTTGTTTTTCTTTTTGCCGTCTCCCTGTAGTCCCAGCTGGCCTGGAACTCCTCTGTAGACCAGGCTGGCCGTGAACTCACAAAGGTCCGCCTGCCTCTCTGCCTCCCAAGATGCTAGGATTAAAGGCATGCGCCACCACGCCCGGCCACTTCCACTGTTTTAAGCAAACAGTTAAAATTTAAATACTCGAACCCTGCACTTCCTGTAGTTTCGCAGCACTGAAAGTACAAAAGGTCTACCCAGGTGTTGAGAGATACTGAACAAGATCACACCTTGGGTCTTGGGTATATTTATCTTTCCCATTAAGACACAGATATATTGTATCATGAAGGAGGACATCCCATTCACCCAGACTGTACCTCTTCATTTACCGAGGTGCTAGACTGCTCCCTGCAGAAACCCTTGTTACAGGGCAGTTTCCTCTGAATGCAAACATTTCCTCCAGGAAAGGAAGTTTCATGAGACTGTTAGGTATACAAAAGTCACAAGCCGGGCGTGGTGACGCACGCCTTTAAACCTAACACTCTGGAGGCAGAGGCAGGCGGATCTATGTGAGTTCAAGGCCAGCTTGGTCTACAGAGTGAGCTTCAGGCCAGCTGGGACTAAAGGGAGACCCTGTCTCAAAAATATGCACACACAAGAAAATCACATGTCTAAGAGAAAAGAAACTTGAAAGATTATCCATGACCCAACAGTATAAAAAAGGAGTGAATAACCAGTGGGGGCGGGGGACGTTGCTCTTGGAGATGGGGAGCAGAACTGCAGAGAGAAGAGATTCTCAGACCACAGAGCTGCCGTAAAGCTGTGCAGAGCTCCAGAACTGCCCTTTGTGAACAGTCACCTGGGGGGGGGTATTTTCAGTGGTATTGCTGCTTTTGATTCATCTTGGCTCTTTGTTAATAACCCCTCACCCATAGTCTTGTTAGTGACCCTAATAAATATACATTGCTTCACCAAGTTGGACTTTGTGAAATTGTTACTCTGGTCTCTCATGGATTCCATTTCTGGGGTGAGTAGACATATGTGTTGCATCTCCCCAGGAAAAGTCCATCGCAGAACAGGTCTCTTGAAGAGGATTCATGTGGTTTACCACCGTGACCACCACAGTCCAAAGTGTCACAAGCAAACGTCTATAATTTAGGCACTTCCCTAGTTGTTCCATAGCAAAATCCTCTGAAACTTAGTGATTTGAAACAAGCTCCAACTTGTTATGGCTAATGTTATAGGAAATGGCTTCAAAGAGTAAGGATTTGGGCAGGGTTTTCTGGTTTTCTGATCCGTCTTACAAGGCACAGTGAGGTCACTTGGTATCAGCTAGTGCAGGGAGAGGTCTGCAGGTTCTGACACAAGTCCACGCAGAGTCCTGGAACCCTGGTTGGATGGGCGGTAAGCTAGACTCAGTTAGGATTATTGACCTCAAGGCCTATGCACATTGCCAGGCCAGCATGGCAGATCTAGATCAGCAACATCTCCCCTCTGGCAGCTCAGAACTCCAGTCAACAAGCCAGAAGCTGCCTGACCTTCACTGAGCCATGGAGTCACAGAAGACACAGGGCATCTCTGCCCCTGGACTCTGTATCTTAAAGCATCAAGGCTGAAAAGGAGGGAATGCAGAACCAGGGAATGAAAGGAGATCACAGAATGGGTGACTGCGCTTTAAAGGCAGCAAAGGGCTAACATTTCAGTTTGCTAAAATAATCTCATCCTCAAAACATCTCAAATGCCAACTGCAAGGAGAACTGTGTCACATAAATGTATACTATTATTATTGTGTGAGGTAAGAACAAAAATATCTGTTCAATAAAAACATGAATAAATGTCTATTATGATCTGGAAGACAAGGGAGTGAGCTAGCTGGAGGCAGTGATGCCTGCCTCCTTCAGAACAAGAAACCCCTCCTGCCTTTCTCTTCATTCCTTAAGTAAAGATTGCTACAGCTACCATCCTTTCTCCCCACCACATACAGCCCTTTGTCAAGCACAGAGGTGATGCAGTTCCCAGATGGAACTCCTTCCTATCTGGCTGTGGATTCAGGGTTGACCCTCCTTTGCTACTTTGAGCAAGCTCCCTTCCATGTGTAGCCTATACGTGTCAAAGGCATCATAGGCAGGAATACAGACTGAAGCTATAATTTCTAGTCCTTGTTCAAGTCAGGGTGGGATCCTCAACTGTCCCAGCTATTGTTTTAAAATAATTACTCTTGGTGCCATGACCTCTCTTCTCTACTTCTCCCCAAGGACAAGTGTCAAGGCCAGCCAGGGCTCATCTGCAGTAATCTGCTCATTTGTTTAGGAAATATTATAGATCACATGATACATAGCAGGCTCTCTGTTTATGTAGAAACACAAGAGCATAGATTTCTTTGTGTGTGTGTGTGTGTGTGTGTATGTAAGTGTGTGTGTGTGTGTGTGTGCATGTGGTGTGTTCTCATGTGTATGGGTGTCCATGTATGAACACATGTTCCTGGGCCTGAAGTTGACATTGAATATCTTCCTTGGTGGTCTCACTTTATTCACTGAGGCAGACTCTCTCTGATCACAGAGCATACCAGTTCTGGGTAGTCTTGCAAGCCAGCTTGTCCCAGGGATCCTCCAGCTCTGTCTCTGCCTCTCAAGAGCCAGGATTCCAGGCAGCCACCATGCCTGCTTGGTTTTAAGAGGGGCCCTGTAGATCTGAACTCCAGTCTTCAAACTTGCATAGCAAATGGTTTATTTAGTAAACCATTTCCCCAGATCCAAGCCAGGTTTCTGGGAAGCTGTTTGAGGACATGTTGTGATGGATCGAAAGTACTACTGTGAACCAGGAAACAGCAAAACAGAAGAGCAAGTGGCGATGAGAGGAGATCCGAGTCTGGTTGGTCATGTAGAAGACAGCATCCTTGTACTGGGATAATATGTGCTCTTTTCCTGTCATTTAGAAACCTTCCCAGGGCTGGAGAGATGGCTCAGCAGTTAAGAGCACTGGCTGGGTGAGGAGATGGGGTGAGGGAATGGGAATGTTGAAGTGAGGGTAAGGGTTGGGGGTGGGGGTAGGAGAGCTTGAGAGCCCATAAGGCAGCTAACAACTGTCCCTAACTCCACTTCCAGGGGATCCAGTGCCATCTTCTGGCTTCCACAGGTATTGCATGCACAGGTACACACGTATAAGCAGGCAAAATAGGCATACACATAAAATAAAAAAAAAAGCCTTTAAAACTTCTTGTCTCTGTGTTTTATGTGTTACATGACAAATCACAGAGCTCAAAAGAAAATTCTGTCTTGGTAGCTTCTGACCTCTGAGTGACAGATTTGATCTGATGAGATCTGTAGCCTTTCCTGATATATTTGGATTTGTTTTCACCTCCTACATTATTCTCTCTATTAATCTTGATTTTTTTGTTGGCATTCTTGCTATCTTTTCTTTCCTTATTTATTAGTGATGAAATTTGTCCAATCCTGCCCCCATAAAACTTGACAGTCTGATTCTATTTATTTTTGGTGGTTATGCTTAGATTTTTAACATGCATCTTTTCTTAACAAAGCCTTAAAAGCAATCAGGATTGCAGCCTTCTTCCCAGGAGGATCATAGGATGTTTTGCCTGATCTTTTCCTCGTGATGTCACACAGTGGTCAGCATTGTGGTACCAGCTGGTTTCTCACCTCCCAGTGCCATGCAGGTTGTCTCATACTGTTAGTGTGCGTTTGGCTGTACAGCCACGACTACTGCCTCCTCTGCTCCTTTACTCGTCCTCTTCCTCTTCTGTTCTTTGTGGATTTAGTTTCTTATTCCTTTAGACTCATTTCCAGTGAGGGTCTTGGAGTGGAAATCTCTCTAATTTATTTTTGTTTATTCCTTCATTTGTGAATGAAAATCAAAAAAGAAAAACAAAGGCAAGAAGCTCTAGATGAAGAACAGATTTGACTTTATAACTTATCTTATTATTTATGGTTATTATAACCTGATAGGATATCGATAGCTAACCCACATTCTGTCCTTGTCAAACACTGTCTCATGAACCAACACTTAGACAAAATTACTGTATACCTGCAAGATACTAAACACCCTGCACCTTCTTGCTAAATGAGTGGGTGCAACCTTGTCAAAATCAGTTACCACTTATTCATTCTTATTTTCCCTCTGCAATTGCTGAGATAGCTAATCACAAAATTGCTTGTTTCTTCTTTTTGGTGGTACCCCATTCAGAACAAATCTTTTGATTTCATAGACATTTCCCCAAATTATGTAACCTGAGCTCAGATCCCGTACACCAGTTCTGACGACATCTTACTGAAGCACACATTGCGCCCACCTACTGCATTCAGCATGTATCAGTTAGTAACAATAATAAATCCAGCTTGTTCAACTGCAGGTGTAT
The DNA here is from genome assembly GCA_009823505.1 of Rhizomys pruinosus. Taxonomy (NCBI): domain Eukaryota; kingdom Metazoa; phylum Chordata; class Mammalia; order Rodentia; family Spalacidae; genus Rhizomys; species Rhizomys pruinosus. The sequence goes on from VZQC01002783.1 coordinate 195,133, forward strand.
CCCTGGTTGTCTTTGGCTGAAGGATATTGACAAGGTTTACCATGTCCAAATATTTGGGTTAGGAGTGATTTTCTTTTAGCACTTTGGAAATACTATTATATTGCTGTATACTTCTATTGCTGCTGGGACATGCCATCAATATATTTTTGCTTGCTTCTGTAGATAACTTCTCTTTCTACTGATCGTGAGATACTTTTTCTCTACATTTTCCCTTTGATATGTCTGTGGGAGATTGATTTTAATTTTGATTAAAATAAATTTTGACTGAGGTAATAATGCAATCTTATCCATTCTAGAAACATTTAGGTCATTGCCTCTTTGAGCATTGCTTTTCCACAGTCGTATATTAGATTAGGGGAAGTATATTAGATTCTTTTATTTTGTCAGTCATTTAGCTTCTAATATTTTTTTTTTGCTAATCCCTTTGTGCTAGTTTTGGATAATTTCTTTAGATTTATCTTCTACTTTGCCATTTCTACATCTAATTTGTTACTTAATCATTAATCTAATTTACAGAAGTTTAATTTTTTTAGCATTTTGTTTTTTAATTTCTTTCAGCTCATTCAAATCTTTAATTATTTCAGACATGCTTATCTTACATGTAGAGAGCCAACCATTTTTTGGACAGGAGCTTAAATTTTATTTCATGCAATCATATTACTTTATAAACAAAGGCTCACAGCTTATAATTCTTTTAGCTATTTTAAGAGCCCATCTAGTTTTGTTATATTTTTATTTCTTCTGATGCTTGGCAATGGTGATATGCGCTTTGTGCAAGCTCACGCCTGCAGGACTTAAATGTAGATCTCCAACGTTGTTCATGCATCTTCTGCAGAGGTTCAGACTTTGTGTATGTAATCTGAGGGCATTTTCCCCTTCCTAATCATGTAGAAATTATTTCATATTTCTTCTGATGAAGGTTTGTGGATCATAATTCTTCTCATTTTTTACTTGTCTTCCAACACTTTTATTTTATATTAATTTGAGGGGACAGACATTTCCTCAAGGTTTAGAATTCCAGGTTGACCGCTATTTGTTTATTTTCTTTTTCTAGTATAATTTGAAAATCATTTCATTGTCTTCAAACTTCTGCCATTACTGTTACAAAATCTGAATATTTTCCTTTGAGGAGCTGTGTCTTTTTAAGCCATTCTCCACATAATCTTTCCCCTTCTTTCTCTTCTCCTATCTTTTTAGAAATCTTACATATTGTATCTAGGCTTAAGTTTCTTATAACTTTTTGATGTATAACTTGGGGTTTTCGGTTATGTTAAATGGCATTGATTCATGAACACTCAGACTAGTCACATGTTCATCACTTTAACAACATGTGTTGAAATTCAGTATCACACATCTCATAAGGCACACAACGTTTGGAGAAGAACATCACGCAGAAATTGTAACTCAGGGAAAAATTCAATTAATACCTGAAGGCAGAGATTTTCATTTCTTTCTTTTCTCCACCACTGGCAAACAACCTGCACAGTATATGTAGTGGGCTATGGGATGTGTGTCATTCTGTGGTAATCGGCAGTCAGCTCTTTCACACAAGAGTACATTCTGGATCCAACATGTTGAAGACCATTTGGAGATGCTTCCTATCTTACAACAGTTACCTCCTCTCTGGGAATAGCTTGAAAACACACAGGCCTCCAGGGGCCATGTCTGGTGTGGCTCTAGATGTCTTTCTATGCTTTCTGGATGATGCCAGTTTGTAGTAAGAAAGAGAGAACCAAAGCGGAAGATAATCAGAGTGCAGACACCAGAGAGTCCCGTCTGGGTCTAAGTCTAGTTTCCACAGCCGCAGAAAGAAGCTCAGCGTGATTGCTTAAAAATGTGTCTGGAAATTATTTTGACACTTTATTCATGGAGAGGTGGAGGATATTTCCACTCCCCTTGAATCTGAGTGGGCTTATGATTTGCTGATAACTCAAACAGCACAGCAGAGGGGATGTTATGAATTTTCCAACAGTAGGTCATAAAAGGTATAACTTCAACTTGTCAGTTAGAAAAATGTCAATGGGTCCCAAGCCACCATATAAGAATCTCCATCTCTTCAGGATGGTCAGACCACGAGGAAGCTCAGCCAATATGGAGGCCACGTATAGATGCTCCATGGATACCACAGCTGAGGCCCCAGATGATGGTTAACATCAGTCACTCAGGAAGGTGAGTGAATAAATCTGTAGATAATTCCAGTGTCCATTGGAGTCACACCTAGGCATTCCATCTTCCCTACTGAGGCCCCAACAGGATGGAATAGAGGTCTTCCCACTGTGCCCTGTCCCCATTCCAAGGCTGCAGAATTCATTAAGAGGATAAGACATTTGCTCTAAGCCAGTGGAGGATAATCTGTTACAGACCAATGGTGACCCAGATATTCGATAACCTTTTGGCTTAGGCTTTTGTGAAATGGAATTCCTTCTCTTTTCAAACATGTCAAATTTGACTAATGCAGCAAGACAGGGAAATGATGTCATGGTGGAAATAACCTTGGTTGCTTTTAATTACGAAAGCACACACACTTAGCTACTTTAATGTCAATAGCAAATACTTCCTATTCACCTGATAATTGGTAGTACCTGTTGTATAGTACAGTATCATATACTAAACAGAGACCAGGAGAGGAAATTCTGTAAGAGGCTGGGCTTGGAAGCTGTCTGTTGTTCATGCGGCTGGAGCACCAAGTTCTTGCCACAGGCCAGCTTGGCTTTGTTCATTCTTCTGTCCTGCCTTGCTGGCCCAGCCCTGCCAGGAGGTGCGGGGCTGTGCCCGAGGAGGTGCGGGGCTGTGCCCGCGTAGCTCCCATGGCAGTTCTTGTTACCTAGCTAGGCAACCTGATGCTGCCTGTGACTTTTGTTGCCTCCATAGTTTCTAAGATGTTCTTTTATCTCTGATTCTTCCTTGTCCAGAAAGAGTACACGATGGAGAAAAAGATTCTGGTGTTTCTCTTTTCCCCACTGTGCAAGCCTGTTTCTAAGCTCTCAATGGTCTCTTCCAATAAAGATTGATTTCTTATGAGAACATGCAGTCAGTCACTCACTAGGCACCTTTGAGTCCAGCAGTAACTGAGAACCGATTGCATGGACAGCTCTGGATAACTAATTAAACGAACCATAGAGAGCTGTAAGTTCCCCCCAAGCCATAGTCCATTGCAAAACTTTCTTTCCGATCTCTATATAAACATTTCGAATTCCCACAGTCAGAATTTGAAGCTGATAACATGGTAACTGGTAAAAAGCCTTCAGCGTGGCCCTAAGCTGTCCACAGGCGTGAGCAGGGTACCAGCCTGGCCTCCCATCCTGAAACCCCCAACATACCATGCTGCTTTCATTCTGCACCCCATCTTTTCTAAAGCTTTTATCTCCAGTTACAACTTCCAGTGTTGCTGTGGTCTGTTTCGTCCACCATTTCTCTTCTACTCTTCTTATTCATTTGTTCTTTTATTTTTCATTCTTAAAACTTTTTCTAGGTACCCATGTCCTCCAGACTTCGTAGAGAGGTGAACCCACAACCAATGGAGGTGTTCTCTATCTCTCTTTCTCTCTCTTTCTCTCTCTCTCTCTCACACACACATACACACACAATTAAATTTAAATGGTATATCTGACTGAGGCATAATATTTTCTGAGATAAGACAGATTTTCATGGAGAGGAAGAAATCAATATTATTTATGGGTTTCATTGGTCAAGGAAGTAAAGGCCTCTAGAGAGATATAGAGAAAAAAACGTGTCCTCACCTGGAATTTTCTCGACTTTTGGAATCTCTCAGGCTCTGCACTATCAGAACAAATCATACCTTGGTGTGGGTTGCTAGCTCCACTCAGATGTGAGTGGTGAGGACTATCGTGGAAATATCAGGAGTGAGGACTCTCGAATTAGGACCCTTTGGGAACTGTGCTCAGACACCTGGGACCCAAGAGGTAGGGCTGGAGGTTTGGCTGCTTCTTGAAGAAAGTGTAGAGCAACAGGACTGTGAGAAAGATGTGGTGCACTCTGGAGGGAGGAGGGGTTGCTGCAAGGTTTCAGCCACTCGAGCAGACCAAGGGAGAGGAAGCAATTAAAAGGGATCAGGACACGAAGTGGGAGGGAGAATCCTGACTCTGGGAGCGGGAATCCCCTGAGGGCCGCTGTGCAGTGGTTCCATCGGAGTCAAGGTGCATCTCTGGGAGTCAAGCTGTCCCGAGAACTGCCGCAACTTTCCCAGCAAGGGCCTTTGTCTGTGTCCATTTCTAGCACTGACACAGTAGCCAGGGAGGGAAAGAGCCATGGCTCAAGTTCATGTGCAGGGAAGGACATAGAGGCCAGGCGCACTGGCAGGTGCCTTCCCCAATGGTTTCGCGGAAATCACCCAATGTAAGAGCCCCAAATCTTTAACTCAGCTTTGCTTTCAATTAAGTTTCTTCAGTGGGCTTGAGTCTTTTAATAGGGACCTTGAAGAAAGGAGACTCTCTTGACATGGAATTTTGAAACCGCTGATCAAACTACAATTGTTCATTCAGAAAGATAAGCAACGCTGAATATTTATATGTCAGTCACCAAAATTTTAGTTAATCTGTTTCTTAGCATAAAAATTGAGTTTCTAAGTTTATTTAATGAAAGTAGTAAAGGCTTCTTTCTTACATTAAAGGGTTTCCTCGATAGTTCCAAGTGGTAACTTTGAAATATATATATATATATATATATATATATTCAGTTTAGAATGTTAGAGTATTTACTGTAGAGCATTGATTATTTCTTTAAAGTTGTGATTTATGATTGCTACAGGAAGTTTATTTTATTTACTAACCTTGTGATAATCAACCTGTGACCCTGACCTTATTGATCAAATTATAATGAACTCAGCCAGTACAAAAGATTCTCTTAGAATGAGGAACACACCCAAGGGCTTTTCTCTTTGAAATCATCTTACGAGTAAAAAGTAACAATGTCTGATAGGTTAATTTTCAAACACACACAGAATCTTGATTTTCTTTTTTTTAAAAATTTTATTTATTTATTTATGTGTATGAATGTACTGTCTACATGCAGGTCTGTGCACCCATGTCGTGCAATGCCGCGGAGGCCAGAAGAGGGTCTCGGACTCCCCTGGAACTGGAGCTCTCCTGGAATTGGAGTTACAGATGGTTCTCAGCCGCCATGTGGGTGCCGGGGATCGAACCCGGGTCCTCTGCAAGAGCAGTCAGCGCCCTCAACTGCTAGACCATCCCTCCAGCCCAGAATCTTGATTTTCTATAACACCAAGATACTTCTCAACCCTGGGCCAGGAATTTAGCTCAGAATCTTGATTTTTCTACAACACCAAGATACTTCTCAACCCTCGGCCCAGGAGTTTAGCTCCCCTGCCCATCTTCAGGCTCATCAAAGACTCCAGCATTCCCAGAAACTTCCTCCATCTCTACCTCGAGAGTTCTCCACCTTTGCATCACAGCATTCTCAGCTCGTCCCATTACTTTTTATGAGTTTAGATTGAGGTGGGCTGCTTCCAGAGGCTCCAGTTACTATCCTTGTCAACTTTATGTTCTGTGCTGAAGTGTGTGTGTGTGTGTGTGTGTGTGTGTGTGTGTACACATTGACATAGGAGTGGAGGGGAATGGAGGTGAATAGATGAGTTCATGGCTTCTTTCTGAATGGCCTGATAAAAAAGACGAGCGAGTCAGCTGGGCCCTGGGTACCTTTCATGCCTGGTGAGATGCACTCCTCTGATCTTACAGTTTTACAGTAACGTCCTGGTTGCTATGCCACTATTTCCCCACGGGTCCCCATACCCCTGCCTACTAGTTATGGAGTCCTGCCCAGTCCAGATCATACACCGGGAGTTGGCCGTGTATGTTAACTCTGAAGTACAAGTCTCTCCTGATGAGAAGACAGTTAACTGTCGACGCCCTCCCAAATGCAATCCATGGGCAGACTCGGGCTTCATTCCAACCACCCCTTTCCACCTGCTCTCCCTTCTTGCATTCTCTCAGTGACTAATATGCCCTTCTTCTCCTTGCCCCAATTTGTCTTTCTATAGAGCTACTAATGAACAGGGAGAGGCCACGGGAGGCTGTTAAGGAAGACTGGGGGCTGGGGGCTGGGAGAAGAGGAGGAAATGGAGAAGGGGAGGAGCCAGAAGCCAAGGGTTTGGATAGTCTACAAACCAGGTCATTTATCCTGCATGTCCCCGAGTGGGTGTCCCAATTACCTAAGGCATTTTAGGTTCAAAGATCTGTCAAGACACTTTTTTTTTTTCTTAAGGACCTGCCATATGCCCTATATCTGTCTTGTTTCTCAGCAGGAGATAATGATGTATGGTGCATAAATCTTTGCAGAGTGCCAATTAATGCCCAGACTATTTCTTTGAAGTGATGTGAGGACTGATTGCTCAGGCTGGCTTCTGCTTAGAAGCCGGGGACTGCTCCTCTGGCTCTGCAAGCCGAGAGCTGCTGCGTTTGTGGGTGACTGGTTTGCCAGGCAAGCTTGCCCTGACAGTGGAAAGGGACGCCATGCTGGGTTTAGTTATAGTTATTGGGAAGGACCCTATTAATCAAGAGCCTAATCAGCTGGCTCTGGGATATGATGTTGAGGGTGACCATGTAATTTATTGTCCAATCTAGGACACCGTGAGTCTGAAAAGAGAGAGCTATTAATAATTATGTTGGAAGAACAGGTGTAAATTGGGACTGTCCCAGGCAAACCAGGACATACACTTACCTTAAGGTGATATATTAACTTTATCAATTAATTCTCAGAAGTGTGTGAAGTAAGCTCACTCTACATAGTATTCTTCTGAGGAAAGCTGGTCTCATTAGACTGTCAGTCCTAATGGTTTCTGCTCTGTGTAGGACACATGTGGTCTTTAATAAGCCAATGCTTTGAAAGAACAAAGGTTTGGCTGTTGTAAGACCTGGGTTTCTGCCCTGGACCTGCCACATACTAGCTGACTTCTTCTGCAGGCCAACTATTTGGTTGGTTGGGAAAATCTCAGTGTATATTGGTTAATCTCATATATTAGGGTTCCCATTGGTCCCAGGCAAAATGAAACAATTGGTTACCATTTTGGCAACCTCACAGGACATGGATTGTGGGTATGGAGAACTTTAAGGAGTCAAATTTAGGCTTCACTGACTACAGAGTGGCCAACCAGAGTAGAACAGTGCTGCAGGGCTGGTGCTGGAAGACTCAAAGTGATGGGGATTCAGCAGCAGGAGGAGGTGGGCCTCCAAGAATTAGCTATGAAAAGAAAAGCTGACAGGAGCATTGCACTGGTTCAGTGGAGTGCTGATGGTATATGAGCAAATGCAGGTAGCATCAAATCCAAGAGGAGAACGGTCTCAACTCTTGCCGGAAGGAGGGTTACAGAGGTAGCTGGAGAGGTGGCCATGGAGATGAACAGAGAACAGCACAATTTACCCAGGAGGAACCCCTTCCTGGTCTGAGACTGGAGAAAGGAAGGGCAGGCTTCTGGCACTTAGAAAGGGTGTCTAATAAGCAAGTGACTGAGGGGACCAACTACTACAATGACTTCCAGGAGTGGGGTTCAGGTGTTTTAGAGTGGCCTGACAAAAGGCTGCACCTGTTCTCCTTTCCACCGTGTCCTTCCTAATATGGCATCTTCCCATCTTTATAGACATGCTGTTTTTCTGCAAAGATTCCATTTAGATGAGTGATGGAGAAAGAGAGAACACAAGTGTTCAGTAATTCCAGTTCCAGGGGATCTAACACCCTCTTCTGACCTCCAAGGGCATTACACCACACGGGTACACTTACATACATGTAGGCAATACACTCACACATATAAAATAGTAAAGAAAGATGTGAGGTTTAGAGCAAGGCGATAGGCTGATTGGATGCCTGCCCTCTGAGGAAACTAATGTAGTTCTCTTGGGGCCTCAGTTTTTCTTGCAAGAGAGCATTATCATAAAAGAGCTCTCTCTGGGTTCCTGTCTTATCATAGGACCTCACTTCTAGAATGTATTCCTGCTGTGATATCATCCATCAAGATACATGTTTTAGTGAGGCCTTTGTCAGAGCTGACCCCATACTATTTGGACTTAAAACTGTGAGCTAAATATAAATCTCTTATCTTTGTAAGTGTTCCAGCCTCAAGGTACTTTGTTGTAGCAATGAAAATGGACTAGAATACTATATATGTATCTGTATAGTCTATTTATCTTTTCTTGTATTACTGTGACACAAATATCACTGTGCAAGTAAATTTAGTTCTCTAAGGATCTATAAAATTAAATATCCAGATTTATCTGTATAATTCCTATTATTCCATTCGACTCAGAAATTTTGACTCCCAATTGTTTACTTTCTAAAGGAATTTTCTTTCCATCTTTTTAAAATGAATTTCAAAAACAGCCCTGTTTTGCTATGAGATAAGGGTGAAGAAGAAAAGAGAGTACCAGGAGGACATCTGTACCTAGAGAGCAGAGGAGAGAGAGAGAGAGAGAGAGAGAGAGAGAGAGAAAGAGAGAGAGAGAGAGAGGGAGAGAGAGAGAGACCATTCTGGGGTATGTGTTCATATATTTCAGGGATTTTTGCATGGCTTGTAATGAAAAGAAAGTTAAGAACTATTGATTCATTTTCTCCTGCCACCCCTCATCCTACTGCTGCTCTCCAAGGACGGTGGTGTTTATAGTGAGAAGAGAAATGAACAGGGAGGACAACGTAAGCAGGCCAGTCGGGTCAGGCTCTCCTGTTGCACCTTCCTGGTATGAAGGGTAGGAACAGACATGAAGAAGCAGGGCAGCCGGGGGCTCTGGTGAGACGGAAGTCGTAAAGCCTTGTCTTCGCTTTTTTTAGTTTTCACATTTGCAAAATGAATCGATAGTTCTTAACTGTCTTTTTATTACAAACCATGTGAAAACCCCCTGAAATTTATGAACATGTGTCCCAGAACAGTAAATATTTTGTTGTTCCTCTCTCTCTCTCTCTCTCTCTCTCTCACACACACACACACATATATACACACACAATTTTTTTCTGTATAATTTTATAAACCCTCAGAAGTATATCTATGAACCATATTTTCCTACACCCCAGTCTTTGCTGGCACATGATTTCTTTCTGCATTTGATCTTCTTCAGTTCCATACAGAACATGTGGGAAGGAAAGAGGGAGGAGGGCTGGAGGTTGGTGAGGGCAGATACATTTGATGACAGAAGCCAAGGTTGACAGCCAGAACCCTGAGTGTCTGGCCCGGGCAGGAGGGCCACCTCCACACAAGCTACTGGAATGTAAGAATGCAGATTGATGAGTTAAAATTTAAATGGTATATCGACTGAGGCATATTTTCTGAGATAAGACAGATTTTCATGGAGAGGAAGAAATCAGTATTATTTATGGGTTTCATTGGTCAAGGAAGTAAAGGCCTCTAGAGAGATATAGAGAAAAAAACGTGTCCTCACCTGGAGATTTCTCGACTTTTGGAATCTCTCAGGCTCTGCACTATCAGAACAAATCATACCTTGGTGTGGGTTGCTAGCTCCACTCAGATGTGAGTGGTGAGGACTATCGTGGAAATATCAGGAGTGAGGACTCTCGAATTAGGACCCTTTGGGAACTGTGCTCAGACACCTGGGACCCAAGAGGTAGGGCTGGAGGTTTGGCTGCTTCTTGAAGAAAGTGTAGAGCAACAGGACTGTGAGAAAGATGTGGTGCACTCTGGAGGGAGGAGGGGTTGCTGCAAGGTTTCAGCCACTCGAGCAGACCAAGGGAGAGGAAGCATTAAAAGGGATCAGGACACGAAGTGGGAGGGAGAATCCTGACTCTGGGAGCGGGAATCCCCTGAGGGCCGCTGTGCAGTGGTTCCATCGGAGTCAAGGTGCATCTCTGGGAGTCAAGCTGTCCCGAGAACTGCCGCAACTTTCCCAGCAAGGGCCTTTGTCTGTGTCCATTTCTAGCACTGACACAGTAGCCAGGGAGGGAAAGAGCCATGGCTCAAGTTCATGTGCAGGGAAGGACATAGAGGCCAGGCGCACTGGCAGGTGCCTTCCCCAATGGTTTCGCGGAAATCACCCAATGTAAGAGCCCCAAATCTTTAACTCAGCTTTGCTTTCAATTAAGTTTCTTCAGTGGGCTTGAGTCTTTTAATAGGGACCTTGAAGAAAGGAGACTCTCTTGACATGGAATTTTGAAACCGCTGATCAAACTACAATTCTTCATTCAGAAAGATAAGCAACGCTGAATATTTATATGTCAGTCACCAAAATTTTAGTTAATCTGTTTCTTAGCATAAAAATTGAGTTTTCTAAGTTTATTTAATGAAAGTAGTAAAGGCTTCTTTCTTACATTAAAGGGTTTCCTCGATAGTTCCAAGTGGTAACTTTGAAATATATATATATATATAATATATATATATATATATTCTTTTTTTTTTTTTTTATTTATTCATTTTTCTTTAAATTTCTTTAAAGTTGTGATTTATGATTGCTACAGGAAGTTTATTTTATTTACTAACCTTGTGATAATCAACCTGTGACCCTGACCTTATTGATCAAATTATAATGAACTCAGCCAGTACAAAAGATCCTCTTAGAATGAGGAACACACCCAAGGGCTTTTCTCTTTGAAATCATCTTACGAGTAAAAAGTAACAATGTCTGATAGGTTAATTTTCAACACACACACAGAATCTTGTGATTTTCTTTTTTTAAAATTTTATTTATTTATTTATGTGTATGAATGTACTGTCTACATGCAGCTGGTGCACCCACTGTCGTGCAATGCCGCGGGGCCAGAAGAGGGTCCGGACTCCCCTGGAACTGGAGCTCTCCTGGAATTGGAGTACAGATGGTTCTCAGCCGCCATGTGGGTGCGGGGGATCGACCCGGGTCCTCTGAAAGAGCAGTCCAGCGCCCTCAACTGCTAGACCATCCCCCCAGCCCAGAATCTTGATTTTCTTATAACACAAGATACTTCTCAACCCTGGGCCAGGAATTTAGCTCAGAATCTTGATTTTCTACAACACCAAGATACTTCTCAACCCTCGGCCCAGGAGTTTAGCTCCCCTGCCCATCTTCAGGCTCATCAAAGACTCCAGCATTCCCAGAAACTTCCTCCATCTCTACCTCGAGAGTTCTCCACCTTTGCATCACAGCATTCTCAGCTTGTCCCATTACTTTTTATGAGTTTTAGATTGAGGTGGGCTGCTTCCAGAGGCTCCAGTTACTATCCTTGTCAACTTTATGTTCTGTGCTGAAGTGTGTGTGTGTGTGTGTGTGTGTGTGTGTGTGTAACACATTGACATAGGAGTGGAGGGGAATGGAGGGAATAGATGAGTTCATGGCTTCTTTCTGAATGGCCTGATAAAAAAGACGAGCGAGTCAGCTGGGCCCTGGGTACCTTTCATGCCTGGTGAGATGCACTCCTCTGATCTTACAGTTTTACAGTAACGTCCTGGTTGCTATGCCACTATTTCCCCACGGGTCCCCATACCCCTGCCTACTAGTTATGGAGTCCTGCCCAGTCCAGATCATACACCGGGAGTTGGCCGTGTATGTTAACTCTGAAGTACAAGTCTCTCCTGATGAGAAGACAGTTAACTGTCGACGCCCTCCCAAATGCAATCCATGGGCAGACTCGGGCTTCATTCCAACCACCCCTTTCCACCTGCTCTCCCTTCTTGCATTCTCTCAGTGACTAATATGCCCTTCTTCTCCTTGCCCCAATTTGTCTTTCTATAGAGCTACTAATGAACAGGGAGAGGCACGGGAGCTGTTAAGGAAGACTGGGGGCTGGGGGCTGGGAGAAGAGGAGGAAATGGAGAAGGGGAGGAGCCAGAAGCCAAGGGTTTGGATAGTCTACAAACCAGGTCATTTATCCTGCATGTCCCCGAGTGGGTGTCCCAATTACCTAAGGCATTTTAGGTTCAAAGATCTGTCAAGACACTTTTTTTTTTCTTAAGGACCTGCCGTATGCCCTATATCTGTCTTGTTTCTCAGCAGGAGATAATGATGTATGGTGCATAAATCTTTGCAGAGTGCCAATTAATGCCCAGACTATTTCTTTGAAGTGATGTGAGGACTGATTGCTCAGGCTGGCTTCTGCTTAGAAGCCGGGGACTGCTCCTCTGGCTCTGCAAGCCGAGAGCTGCTGCGTTTGTGGGTGACTGGTTTGCCAGGCAAGCTTGCCCTGACAGTGGAAAGGGACGCCATGCTGGGTTTAGTTATAGTTATTGGGAAGGACCCTATTAATCAAGAGCCTAATCAGCTGGCTCTGGGATATGATGTTGAGGGTGACCATGTAATTTATTGTCCAATCTAGGACACCGTGAGTCTGAAAAGAGAGAGCTATTAATAATTATGTTGGAAGAACAGGTGTAAATTGGGACTGTCCCAGGCAAACCAGGACATACACTTACCTTAAGGTGATATATTAACTTTATCAATTAATTCTCAGAAGTGTGTGAAGTAGTCTCTCTCTCTCTCTCTCTCTCTCTCTCTCTCACACACACACACACACACATATACACACACACAATTTTTTTCTGTATAATTTTACAAACCCTCAGAAGTATATCTATGAACCATATTTTCCCACACCCCAGTCTTTGCTGGCACATGATTTCATTCTGCATTTGATCTTCTTCAGTTCCATACAGAACATGTGGGAAGGAAAGAGGGAGGAGGGCTGGAGGTTGGTGGGGGCAGATACATTTGATGACGGAAGCCAAGGTTGACAGCCAGAACCCTGAGTGTCTGGCCCGGGCAGGAGGGCCACCTCCACACAAGCTACTGGAATGTAAGAATGCAGATTGATGAGAGCAATAAACCGCTTTCAGATTCTCTGGGTGTGAATCCAGCAGGTGTGTAGAACAGCCAGCAACTTCTGCCAAGTTGGGAGGAAAAACACCTTGGAGACTGGGCCTGCACCTTCATGATTGCAGCCAAGCCAGTGGTGGGGGGACTGTCAACATCGGCCTCGGTGTCTGCTGCCTGGATCATGGGGCTGGGGAGGGCCCTGTATGGTATTCTTCTGGGAGCGGACCTTGGGTTCCAACCAATCGTGCTTGGGAAAAGCTACTGAAGTGAGTTCAAGAGGATAGCTGTGAGACTTACAGTGATATCGCCGTTAGGGCCATGTGTGCATTAGTTGAACTTGCATTGTAACCAATGAAGCAGACCAAAGAAGTATGGATAAATTTAGAGGACAGAGCCTGCATTAGTTATTTTTTCTTATTGCTGTGACTAAATACCTGACCGGAAGCCACTTAAGGGAAGGAGGGCTTATTTTGGCTTCCATCTTGAGGGGACACAGTCTGTCATAGCACGGAGGGTACTGCTGTGGGTGCAGAAGGCCCTGGTCACAATGCACCTGTAGTCAGGAAGAGAAGCAGAGAACATAAAGTGGACCCCCAAAGATGCTCTTTCTAGGTGAGCTTCTACCTCCCAAGGCTGCCCAACCTTCAAAAGCAGAGCCACCAGGTGGGGACCAAGTGTTTATCCCTGAGCTGATGAGGTACATTTGATATTCAAACCTCAAGACAGCCTCCATTTTCCCATTCTGTCAAATCGTTGGCCAGGCTAGGAAAATTATCACAAGGAGGCACCTTTTGATGAATGTTCAGAGGTGAGGCTCTGACTGATTCTTCTTTTTCATGTTTCCAGATATATAGGAAGAGGGTGAGGGTCTTACCGCCTTCCTATGGCTTAATATGTAGTGGTCCTAGGTACTTCTATCTCTTCAAGGAGTCAGGACCAATATTGGAGAAAAGCCCAGGGAACTCCGATGCCGGGCAAGAATCCAGGGTGGAACAGTTAGGGTCAACGCTAGGGCAGAGAGTCAATGGCGGCCCATTAAGGATGGATACAAACGTAGGGACCTGCAGACAGAGACGAGCTCACTGACTCTGAGATAGAAGGTGACAGACTCTGCTGCAGGATAAGAACTTCGGCTGCCCAGCTAACTTCTCTGAGAGTCAGTTTCCTCATGCGTAAAATGACGCTAATAATTTCTACCTGGCAAAATGTGTGTTAGATGGAACCCGAATGTGAATTGCTCAGTAACTTCATGGCACACAGAGGCACGGTTAATGGTGGCTCATTATCACCATGTAGCAGCCGCTAAGCAAGGTCCTTGGATGGGCCAGGGGAGGGATGGTTATGGAAACGAGGAAGGAAAACTCCGGGTTCTCAATTTGCTCATCACTTTACAATTATCATAGAAGTCAGACTGTGATGAGTGCTGTAATAAATGAAATGACTGTTGCTGAGTTTCTTCTGTGACCCCATAATTGCTCACTTGTGGAAAACCTCTCAAGTGACCAAAACCCTCCCAGACAAAGATATTACAGAATCATGCTTCCAATTAATGCCTCCTAACTTGAATTACAAATGCGGGCTAGAATTTCTCAGGGTCGCTGCTGACTGTTTCTCAGGTAACTGAACTGAAGAATCTGCACAATGACATTCTTTAAGGGTATTTTTTAAAAAATATAGGGGTAGGTGTATGAGAGGGACCTTTTCTACCATGGTCCATTGAATCACAATGGAAAAAAAAATCGGGGACCACAGAACTGAAGAGTAATTATATTTTTTTCCTTAATTTTTTTCTTCAGAGAATACAAAGCTCCTACTCATTCACTTTCATAATTAGAACAGGTCTCTAAGTAAGTCCAACAAATGAGAAAACAACACTCCTTTGTTTATATATAATCAGTTATTCATGGAAATACACAGGGAAAGGAGAAGTGGAGAGAAACCAACCCAGGGAGGCTTGGGAATGGAAAGGCAAAGATTGACAGGACTGACAGTCTACACAAAGACTTGGGGGGCAGAGAGAAAGAGAGGCTGTGACAGGAAGCAAAGACAAGTGGTGTGTGTGTGTGTGTGTGTGTGTGTGTGAGAGAGAGAGAGAGAGAGAGAGAGAGAGAGAGAGAGAGAGAGAGAGAGAGAGAGAGAGAAAAGTGAGACATGGATGGGAATGGAAACAGAGGAAGGAAGTGTGCATTCTAAGCCATATCTAAGCCAAACCCAGGAGCAGCTGACATTTTCTGCAAAATGCCAGGTAGTAAACACTTTAGGCTTTGTGGACTACAGCCTCTGTTGCAATTATTCAACTGGGCAAAAGATCTATAGACACTCTATTAACAAATGTGCATAATGTGTTCTAATAAAACTTTATTTATAAAGACAGCTGGCAGCCCAGATTTAGCCCATGGGCCATAATTTGTGGACCTTGCTTTAAACCATGTCTCTTTAAATAGTCAATAACCAGTTATGTCTCTCCTGGGCTCTTGAGGCTTGATCCTTTCAGATAGTTCTGAATAGCTCAGTAAGTTCTATAAGAATCATGGATGTTTCAGAGGTTCATACTATTAGGTCCTTTTCCTCTAGGCCACAAAAACTAGCGCTATTTCCACCAGAGAGAGAGGGAGAAGCCACAGAGGACTCTTTGTCTTGGTTGACTGTAGCATGAGGTTGAAGGCAGATGTACACAGGCCACTCAGATCAAGCCAGCCAGCCAAGTCCAGGGACAGTGCCCATGTTTAGAGATTTCCTAGGTTGGAGGCAAACACCTCCTTCAGGGCCAAGGCTTCTACGCTAGACTCCCTAAGCCCTGTCTTCTGTTCAAACACATAATGATTCTGACCTTTGATATTTCAAGAGTCTGCTGTTAAAAAAATGTGGTACTGTGATCCATCCATTGTTGAAATGTTGGAAAGAGAAATAAATACAGGGAGGTACATGGTGGAGTCATCAAGAGAAGCCCTGGGAGATGAGGCAGGAGAACAGCTGAACTGGAGAAAGGAAGAAAAGCTTTCCAATAGTTATTTATCTTTGTGATCTTCTTCCTTGAGAGGGTGGGGCTAGGGGTGGAATGGGCAGCCTGCTCATTGAGGTTCTGAGACACACCAGATGTGGGCTGACCTCACGGTCACTGCTAGCTCCAGCTGTCTAGGATGTTTAACATTCCTGATGTTTGGATTTATACAACACTATTCCCCTGCAGAGTTCAAGCCATTTGGTATGATATATTGAGAGAACACTGTGTTAATTGTTGGGAGATCTGAGGCATCGTCCTTACTGGGTATTTGGAGTTGGCTAAGCCTCTGAGTAAAAGAGGATACAATGCCCAGAAGACTTGGGAAAAGCAACGCTAAACTAAAGGAAACAAGTTTGTTTACTGCAGCACTGCTCCCATACTTTGCAACCAACCTGTGGTCTTAACTATGATAAGCATGTGATACCATCTACTGTCTGTGCTTCGCCCACCTGCCCCCTTCCTGGGCTGCAGTAGGACAACAGAATCCTATGTTGCCTCCCTTTGGGCCATATTTCTTTTCCTTCTTTCACCCTTTGCTCGCTTCCCTATGCGTTCTGTGCACTCACTCATTTTCAAGGCTTCAGGCATGACCTGCATGCACTTTAGCTTACATTTCTAGCTCTGACTTCATGTAGGGCTTACATTTTCAGGTGATTTTTCTCTGCGTACACCCTCCTATACTTTCAATTACAACGTGCCTAATCCTCACTTGTCATAGTCCTCTCTTTCCTTCTGCTTGCATTAGGACTGGCCCAGCTCTATACCACAGGTCCGCCCCACGTCCTCTCCTTGTCAGAGGAGCTTTGAGTTGTCGATTTTCTAGCTCATGATTGTTACACTCATCCTTGTTGAAGTCTTCATCATGGCCTCTGCTATACGATGCCGTCTGTTATAGTTTGGATATATTTGAGTATGCCCACAAAGGTTCATGGCTGGAGGCTTGATCCTCAGTGTAGGGATGTTGAAGTGGTAGAGACATAAAGAGCTAGGATTTAGAGGCTGGAGCAGTGGTTGTAAAGTACCTGCTGTGCAGGCATGAGGACCCAAGTTTAGATCATGAGCACCCACACAGAAGCTGGGTATGGTTCCACACATCTGTCACCCTAGTATCCTAGTGTTGGGGGATCAGAGACACATTCTCAGAGCTTGCTGGTCATCCAGTGTACCCCATGCTGAATGCTGCACTCACTGAGAGATCTTGGTGATAAGATAAGGTGAAGGGTGAGAATTGGCATTAACCTCTGGCATCCACATGCATGTGTATACATGTGAACTCCTATGTTCACACACACCATATACATTCCTATACATACATACACCACACATACACCACACATACACAAACACACACACAAAGGAAGTATGCCTGGTGGAAGGTAACTGGATCACAGGGGTAGCACCTTCAGAAGGATTAATGAAGTTCTCCTTGGACTTGACTTGTTAGTTATCTGAAGAGTGGGATGTTTTAAGGGAGTTTGGTTTTTCCCTTGATTTTTGCTTCTACAGATGCTGCTTGTCACTCCTACAGTGCTCCTGCTGCATCAGCCATGAAGACTTTACCAAGCCAAGTATGTACCAGGGCCATGTTCCTGGGCCTTCAGAACTATGCGCAAATAACCTTTTTTTTTTTTTCTGTAAAGAAGTCAGTCTAAGATATTTTGTGATAGCAATACATAATGGGGTATAACCTCTTCCTTTTACCCACAAAGTCAAGTACAGAATTTGTGGCTGGCTTTTCCTGGTCCAGGAATCACTTCATCCAAATTTCCACATGACCCCTGTGGTGATTTAAGCGAGCAATGTAGTCTATAAGCTCGTGTATTTGAATACTTGGTCTCCAGTTGGTGATGCGGTTTGGGAGATGTTATGGAACTTTGGAGACATTAAGCCTTCCTGGTGGAAGCATATCACTGGGGTTGACTTTGAGAATGTGTAGCCTCACCCCACTTCCAGCTTGGTCTCTGTTTCTGTGTCTGGCTGAAGATACAGTCTCTCACCTTCCAGGTCCTGCCGCTACCCCTGCTGCTTGCCTCCATGCCTCCCTCCATGACAGGTCCTTATACCTCTGGAACTGTCAGCCAAAATAGACCCTTCCTTCTATAGTCCCTTTGGGTCATGGTGTTTATCATAGCAACAAAAAAGTAACAAATACAGTCTCTCAGGTGGGTCCAGACTGAGCTAAGACCCTTTAGTTTAATCATTATCTTATCACTTCAAAGCCCTTTGCAAAGTCCTTTTCTCTGGGGGAATCCTATGCTAATATCCCCCCTTTCACCTTTCCCAACAGGTTTGTACCACCACACAGCTGGGCATGCTTACCATTACCTACCCTGCTTTTGGGTCATAATGTTAGGACCAGGTCAGAAAGAAGTTAATCAAAAGGAAAGGGTTAACCATGCAGGAGCAACTCTCTAGTTGAAGCAGGTCTGGTTCCCATAGTTACTCCCTCCCACCTTGAGTTATTAGTTCCCAGAGCTACCTGAGGTCAGGATGAACTTTCCCAGCCCTGTAGGAGTGCTTCTTACCCCCTAAAGAGCCCGTTACTCTCCAAGGGACTTCACACTGCTAAACACAACCATTGTTTCAAACAAAGGGGTACAGAACAGGTGGACTGAGCCAATGAAAGACTGCCTGGTCTGCAACCACCAAGACCCCACCAATCAGAGAAAGGGTCACCGTAACCGCAGTGTAAATCCCCTAACTGGGAATAAAAGTAGGAGAGGATCGGACCTTGGGGCCGCTGCCCTCCAGTCCCATGGGAGTGTGCTTGGCCTGACGCGTCGATCTGTCTCTGTCACTGTCTCTGTGTTGTATTCTGTACTTTTTCCTTGATATAATGTTCTTTTATTAAAGCTTTTCCTCCACAGTTTTTGGCCTCTCCAGAGATTCTTTGGTAGAGTGGCATTTCTAACTCAACAATAACTACCTACCTAGGGTATGACATCACATTTTACAGTCTTTATGTCCCTTAAGTTCTAGCACGACTAAGAACATCTAGGGCATCTTGTCAATGTTTTGAAGTAGGTTGCCAGAATTCTTAGGCTGAGAATTATATTTAAACACCATAAAGAACTATAAACTAATCACTAGCAGCATCATTCTGGGCAAGTTACTGCTCTGGCCACTTACGAAGGGTACTTAGTCAAGGTTCTCCACAGAAACAGAAAGAAGAGCACACCGTAGAGCATTCTGAGTCCGGCTGCTACTTGCGTGGCTTCCATTGGGTGGACAGGACTTCAGAAGGCTCGATGGGGGGCAGACTGGGTTTCTAGACATGCTGCTTGTCCTCCTCCAGAGAACAGAGCTGGCCTGCATGGGTCCCCTCATGAAGGGTGTATCTGATTATATGGCTCACAGAAGATGATAGCTAAGTGCACCAGCTCACTTTTCTGTTGCTGTGATAGACCAACACACACGGCCAAGGGAACTTATAAAAGGAAGTTTATTTGAGCTTACAGTTCCAGGTTCCAGGGGGATTAGAGTCCATCATGGTGGAGAAGCATGGTGGTAGGAGGTGGCTGGAACAGGAACAGAAGCAGGTGGCAGAACTTCACACCTTCAAGCTGGCACAGGAAGTAGAGAGACAGACTGGAGACTGGCAAGGCTTAAGAACTCTCTAAGCCCACCCCCAGTGACGTGCTTTCTCCAGCATCACCACACCTTCTAAGACCTCCCAAAAGAGCTTTTTATCCCCCAACTGGGGACAAAATATCCAAATACTTGGAGCCTATGGGGGACATTCTCATTCAAACCACCGCACTGTTTCCTTTAGCTCTAACATTGCACACCTGAGCACCAAGTAGTCTCTGCACCAATAAAATGACAGTTTAGTAGTAAACACTGTTGTATGATATAACAGACATCTGTTCACCCCAAACAGGGCACCAATGCCAGACCAAAGAAATGACTCCACCCATGTCAATAAACCAATGATTTTACTGGGGTCACTCACAGGGGCATGGGCCAGGGGTCACTCACAAGGGATATGGGTGAAGGGTCGCTCACAGGAGCATGGGTGAGGGCCACTCACAAGGGATATGGGTGAAGGGTCACTCACAGGGGCATGGGTGAGGGGTCATTTACAGGGGCATGGCTGGCTCAGGCAACTGGTCACTGAAGAGCCCACCCAGCGATGGGCGACAATTCGGGAGAGCCGCTTTTCTGGAGTTCCCCGCACAATTTGCAAATAGCTCCATCAAGGCGTCTCTCCTCCTCTCCCTAGCAGGTGCCTGCTGCTTGTATAACCTTGGGGAGGAGCTCTGTGAATTTTGTAACATTTTGGGCTTCCCAGTCCTAAAAGCCTCTCTCCTCCATTTCAATTAGGGCATAGTTACACAACACGTATCAGAAACTTCGTGCCGACACGATAAATCTTCCCAGAAATCCTACTCCACAGTAGCTGTTCTTGTCCCTCTTTTGCATATGAGACAACTGCAGTGTAGGGAGGTTGGGTAACTCTGCTCATGGCCTCACAGCTAGCCCTTGGCAGAGTCAGGCTTTGAACCCAGGCAGTCGGGAACCAGCATTTGAGCTCTTCTTCACCACACAGGAGTGTCTGTCTAGACCTCCTCATAGGCTTGATAGAGAACGAATGGGGTAACTGATTTGCAAATAGTCTGAGGGCAAGGAAGACCTTGGCTTCAAGGCAGCATTCCTATTAACAGCCCCCCCCGCCCCCACCCCCCCCTCCCCCGTGGTCCTGCGAGAGCAGCCCTCTGAGATGGAGTGTCACAACTGAGTTCCATCTGGAAGCCTCCAGCACGTTGTCAAGTACTCAGCAAACTCAGCTGCTGGGTGATGAGCTCTAGGTCAG
Organism: Rhizomys pruinosus; assembly: GCA_009823505.1. Taxonomy (NCBI): domain Eukaryota; kingdom Metazoa; phylum Chordata; class Mammalia; order Rodentia; family Spalacidae; genus Rhizomys; species Rhizomys pruinosus. The sequence goes on from VZQC01002783.1 coordinate 215,702, forward strand.
TGAAATGAATCAAGCATGTGCAAACAGACCAGAGTCCGATGAGATCTCAGCCTGTGTCCTTTCCTCTGGTGTGTGCAGATGGAAGAAGTCAACCTTTGCTCTTCTTATCTTTGTGAAAACGAATCAGAAGAGTGTCCCTGAACAGTTCATATTTACCTATTCCTATTCCTTGATCAATTTCTTGAAAAAATAAAGCGAGCCCTGCCTACGTTTTCTCTTTTCTATGCGCACACACTTGAAATAGTACAGTAAATCTCCCTGGTGACAGGAGGCCCAAGTGCTGTTCTGAGCTTCTGGGCATGAGACTGTGTGCTTGCACAGTTGTCCCAAGCAATAAGAGGAGAGGAGAGAGATCTGCTGTTCTTGGAAGTTCTCCCATGATGGCTCTAATTAACTCCAATTTTACTGCCTGACCAGCACAACAGTGTCAGACCCTATTCTGACCAAATGAGTGCTTAAAAAGTTATTTATTTATTTATTTATTTATTTATTTATTTATTTATTTAGTGCATACACTCATGCAGGCACATGCATGCCATATCACTTGGGTGGAGATCAGACAGCAACTATTGGGAGTTGGTTTTCTCCTGCTGTTTTGTGGGATCTGAGGATTCAACTCAGGTCATCAAGCTTGGCAGCAAGCACCTCGACCAGTTGGCCCATTTCATTAGCCCCAAATGAATGCTTTTATTGTCAGGGACTAAGGCTTTGGAGGTCAGAGGGAATTTGAGGACACTGTATAAGTCTACACATTGGCTTTTCCGGTTGGTCATGTCTACACATATTTTCCAAGTTGTTGACCTTCCAGGCTGATAGTCTGGTCCCAGGAGTATTGTCTCTGCCAAAAGGAAATTGCTAGAGATCTTTCCTGGATCTAGCCTCCTGGAGACACGGACTACTACCTGGATATTTCATCTCAGATCAAATCTTGATGATCTCTGCTGTCTCTAACTGGACAGGAGCAATCCTGAGATAGCCGGGTTGGGACAGAGAAGAACTGTTGTAGCCTGGCCTTGGAAGGCCGTTCCGTGCTGTCCATGGATGGTAGGCTGATATGATAGGCCAAGGTAGACAGGTTCAGGCTTCCAAATGCAGAGCATCTGCTTCCTTCATTGTTCTCTTCCTACTCCCAATACGCAGCTGCAGCAGAAGCCCACGTGCCACCTGACCGGCCCATCCCAGGCCCTTCCCGCCCATCCTTCATTTCCCTAGACTCTGTCAAGCGTTTGCTCAACATCCACAATCTTTGCTGACAAATTTCAACTTAGTGAAGGGCAGTGATGTGTCCAATTATTGTATCCCTTAATGGTAGAGGTGGCCTTGAGACCCCGTTCTGGCTAACGGAATGGAAGTTAAGTCCAGGCTGAGACTTTCAGAAAGCTTCTCTTACTTTTCCTGATTAGTAGAAGCAAATAGTGAATATCCCCCATTCTGTCTGGAATACAGAGGGTGAGCTACTTCTTGTGACCATGAGGATGAAAACCAGAATCTAAAACTGTGGTGGCTGGGAGCAGCACTGGCCCGCCCTTTCCACATTCCTCCTTGCTTGAGGGCAAGGTGCTGATGCCTATAGCCAAATAGGATCCTAATGCCTGCAAGTACCTTTGTGAAACCGCCATCCTTATTGTCCATAATTCCTTGCTTGTCCCTTCAGCAGCTAGTGCCCTTTCTCCTCAAATTCTCTTCCCACCAGCTCTGATGGAGCCAAGGCATGGCTTTCCTAAGTCTCCTCTCCTCCAGAGCTGAAAGGCTCTGGGTCCTTTGTCACCACCACTTCTGTCACTGGTGTGTCTTGTCCTAATATGGATGGGAGGTTGTGGCTGTCCATATGAATGGCCACTTTTCCTGCTGCCTCACTTTACCCAGTAACAGAAGAGCAAACAAGACAATATTTTAAATTAGCTGAAATTTGAACTTTGGGATTATCTGTTCTCTCTCAAACGGTTTGTGTATTAGGTTTGACCTTAACCTTCTGGTGCCCTGGGGCAGGAGTGGTCCTGTTGACGCTCTTCTCCATTGTAGCTGAATAGAGCAGACATCTTGACCCTATTACACCATTCTTTTGAGCGTTTGCTCATATTGAGTCCAAGGAATTTCACAGTCTTACTGAAAACAGTGCTTATGAGAGCTAGTCTTATAAGTCCTGATGATGGTTGCTGTGCTTCCTCTAAAGGGTCTCAGATCTTCTTTTGGCCTGGAATGCAAGGCCCCCTTTGGGTCCACCATTCTCATGGGGTAAGACCAAGGCAAGAGCTGATTGGGAAGACCAAAGGAAATGAGAAGATAATGAGATTCTCTTTTCCAACTGTCCCTTTTCATCTTTATTTCTAATCCTTCTAAACTCCCAGAAGAAAAGGTCTGTGCCTACCATCCCGAGCCCACGTGGAGAGAGATGAGGAAGGTAGAAGTTCATCAGAGACCGCTCATCCCTAGGATAGGCAAAGACGAAGTGTGACAGCCAACTTCTTGGAAGGAGACGGCAAAGCTGTAATTAAATTTTCTGATCTTGTTAGCCAATTTCTTCACTCACTGCCCCTGAACCAGAGAATGGGGAGGGAGGAAGGACACTGTTGCATCGGCAGCGGCAGGGAGGAAATGAGCTTTTCACGGATTATTGGGTTAGTTCCACTTCTCCCACTTTTTAATTTATTTGTCTGCATGTTCTTCAGAGCTGAAAAGGCTGCAAGTCCTTTTCCATTTTCTTTTAATTAGATCTGATTTTGGAGTCTGAGAACCGGGGAGGGGCTCCGGTTACAATAGCAAGATGATAGCAGTTGGAAGGCCTTCCCATTCTCATTAGATCTTTTTGAACTCTTTGTCAGAATTCCAGACGTCTGGCAATTGGCTTCTGTTTCCCAGCTCTCCCCTCTTGCTTTAATGTTCGCAGTACCCTTCGTACCATCACCTTATTCCAGTTTGATGGTTAAAAATTGTGACTATTCCCCCCAGTTTCTAAAGAGGAGAATGCATTCCTCCACTGTCCTCTACTTTACACTCCTCTTTGGCATACTGGACTGAGGGCCAGGAAAGATAGTTCTCATCTCTCTGAATGAGACTGAACACTAACTATATCCTGGGGTCATGAAGCAATAGAGAACAGAAAAACCCACAGAAAGCAAAACAAAGCAGCAACAAACTGTCCCAAAAGAAAAGAGGCAAAGGAGGCGGTGGTAGATAATGTGGTGCATCCTTTAAAATCACCAGTGACCAGAGCTGGCTGTGATGGCACATGCCTGTAATCCTAGTAGGCTGAGGCAGGAGGATTGCTGCAAGGCTAGCTTGGGCTTTATAGCAAGACCTCATTTAAATACAAAAACAAACAGAATAAAAAATAAATAATATCAAGAAAGAATAAATAATATCAAGAAAGAATAAATAATATCGAGAAAGAATAAATAATATCAAGAAAGAATTATATAAATAATATACAGAAAGAATTAAGGGCATTTAAGGTCCCTGATGAAAAAGCCAAATATAGAATACTTGGTGGCTTATGAAGAGACAGAATTGCTTACTGTTTGCTGCAGCTGGATGTGCCAGGTCAGCAGAGGCTGGCATTGAGATGGTGTGTCTGCCTGCTGTCTTGTCTGTGGAGATCTGATGCGTGGAGGACATTCATCTTACCATTTATCCAGGGCAAGAGGTATTCTCCAAAGTTCTGCTGGACCGTATGAGATTTAGGATGCTTCAGGGCATGTTCAAGATGCCTGACATAATATATGGACCACACAATAGATGCAAAAAGCACTTTAGGAAGCCCTGTGGAAACTTCAAATAAATGGATAACCATCTTCCAAAGAAGCTGAGCTTAAGTTCCAGAGAGACTCTTCTGCTGACTGGGTGAGACGATATATATATATATATATATATATATATATATATATTCAGTAATTGTGGCCCAAGAAAAATGATTCAAATACAAACCCAAATTGAAAGCCACAAGGCACAAACTGAATTATAGGTCTTGCTTTGAAGTCAAACTACTTCATACACAGACGACCCAAAGGAGACTGCTCCAGGGACAGTCAAGCAGGAAGCATGTATAGATATGATATTTTGCTGATAGTTCTTAGGTTCTGGAGAACTCGCAGAGAGCCCTGATGTGGCCTGTCATAGAAATGCCAACATATCACCAGGGAGGAAAGCATTTGACTCCGAATCCATCAAACTAGCCTTGAGTCTGGCATGCGTGCAAGGATGGAGCATGATTTTTCCAGGGTGTCTCAGAGCATCACAGAAGCCATTTGATGTGGATCTTGGCAGGCTGAAGGAAGTTGAAACTCAGGAGTGGGGGAAGAAGCAAGAGTATTTTCAACATATGGGAACTATAAGAACGGCATGGGAGGAGAAAATGTGACAGGTATGTGAGGAATAGCAAGAAATTTAGCTTGGGAACCACGAGTACTCAGCAGACTGCAGCAGGAGAAAGCGCTGGAAAGGTTAAGTCCACGCCTAATCACAGACTGATTAAATGCAATATGTATGAATATGTATGAACTGCATTTGTATGAGGGGGTACCAAATGCAGACACTGAGGGTTGGCACAGGGGAGGAGGGAAGGGACATGAAGGGAATGGGATCTCCAAGCCTGCTTCCCTGTGACGTTCTCTACAAAGAGGGCATTGGGCAAGTTGCTGTTGCTAAGTCTTTCTGAGTTTCACCTGCTGTGAAAGAGAACAAATGGCTGCTAAGTTCTGGCCGTCTTGGTTCGAAACAACTACTTTTCTCCCTTTCCTTAGAACAATCATAGAAAAAGGGAGGGAGGGAGAGATAGAAGGTAGATATGCAAATTAAAGTGGTTCTAGATTTCATAGATTCATAGAAGAGGAACAAAAAGTTTACAAAGTTCCACAGAGAACAGGTCTGTTATTAGTATCGCCGTAACTACTTTTGTTGATAAAAGTGATGCTGTTTAATTACTCTTGCTGAAAGACAGCAGAAGGAATTCTGATCATTTTGTGGGAGACTTCTTGGAAGCTGTCAGATTTAGGCAGGAGTTGGAAGGCAGAACTTGTGAGGCTCATGTAGCAGGAGGCCCTGCTGTGGATTTTAGGGTTAGGTTGGTCTGTAATGAGCACCCCTTGGGGTGGTCAGGACACCAAGTGCAGGCCTGCGCCCTGCTCTTGACTAGGGTGCCTGCTCTGCAGACCCTTCTGGGTGCCTCTGTTCCATTCTGCTCGCTGTCTGTCCTTTCTTCTTTGAGAGAGAGAGAGAGAAAATGACCCAGAGATTCACCTGACTCACAGAACCACAGCATTTTAGGGCTAGGAGGAAACTTAGAGTCTTTTGTTATTTGGCTCAAAAGGAGATGTTCCCAGGACTTCAAACTGCGGGATGAAAACTGGGGCAGCAAAAGCCACCTAGGTCAGTTACATAACCAGTGTGTGAGGCAGGAATGCGTAACGTTCAATATTAATAAAGGTGACCAAACCTTCTCAGGGTATTTATTCCATGAGGGGCTGATCCTGCTCTACAACCTCCATAGTTAGCAATGGGCTTTTAGACTTGGAAACCAAGTGGATTAGAGACTCAGGCATGGGGTGAGGCAGGACAATGCTGGAGAGGAAGATGCTTGCTGCGTGTTCTTGCAGATTTGTCCAGTTTCCCATGGCTGCTCTTATGCTCAGCCTACTGTGATGTCAGCAAACTTGACAGAGATAGTTAGTTGTCTGTCTGTTCTGTGTCCTCTCTCAAACTAAAGATCTCCTTCAAGCAAGTGACCTGGGCTGCTATGTTCTACCTGGAAAAGTCCAGAACTTCCTGCCAGGTCAGACTTAGCCATGGAAGCAGGGTGGAACAGAGAGCCTCAAGGCTTCCTACTTATGACTACAGACCTCCACAACCAGGCCCAAACACAGTTGAGAAAAAACCCATTGAAATCAGTCTGTGGGATTGCCTATTGTGAATCTCAATAATTTATTATGGGCATTAAGTTGAATGAAAGTATGAAGACGGGCGACAGTTATCCTGAACAAATATTAAAGTTGGAGTTTCTGACTTCAGACTGATATATTACATAAACAGGGTTCAAGTACCTCAGAGCTAATAAAGACATATCAGACTTTCATTAGAACAGATACGAGGAAGTAAGGCTTCAACATATTCTTATGCAGTGAAATATAACAAGCAGCTCTTTCATTAGGGATGGGGAAATCAAATTTTAATGCCTATGTCTAGTAAGAAGTTTCTCTACTGCTCATCAATTCAGTCCTCATTCTCAATATTAATAACTCAGCTAAGCACCCACAAGGAGGCCCTTCTCTGCCACGCTGATACATTTTCTGTGAATCTGAACTTAATTGATTACATCACAGTAAGCGTGACTGCATAAGCAGTTGCCCTGGAAACCTGGGTGTCTGAAGTGGTAGTTCAAAGCAGAATGCCCAGGAGGAACAAATTCTGTTTTTGAATTGTTTAGGACAATTCTAAGAAAAACAAAATCAATATAAATACAAGAGAGGTGGGATTGTTGGTGAAGTCTAACCAAAAGTTCCAATGGTGTTTTTGCTATATTGGATATGCATTTTGAGGGGAGAAATATTTGAATTTAATTCCAATAAAATATTCTTATCAGGGAAGGAAAATAATTATTATAAACATAAGAGCCCAAGTTGAAGATAAGTCAAATTCTTTGTTCTCTGTTCAAATCTATGGGTACAAGAGGCAGGTACTAAAAATGGCCCTACCATTTAGGTTCTCAAATACTGAAAGGAGGTGGTAACTGGGCTTGCCTGTGAAAGAAGACTGCATTTGTTTTAAGGAAGCCAAGGTACTGGCTGCATGGCCCTGAAAGCAATCCTGATTATAAATGGGCAAGTAGGTACCACAGTGGTTCACAGTAGGGCCCTTTTTGCTTCTTATGTGCGTCGACAGTGTTGGGCACCAAAAGTATTGGGCATAAAGGAAAAGGGGGAAATCCCCTGAGGAAATCACTATTGCCTGCATTGGACTCAAGGCCTTTCTTCTTGTTGTTGACTCCAGGGTTCCTGCCATCTTGGGCACTGAACGTGCATGCCATGCACTGTCGGGTACTAAAGACAGAGATGAATGAGGAAAGGTGCTCGTCCTTGACTTGGCAGATTTGAATTTCATTTGAGGATGGAGAAAATAAAGCATAAGTCTAGAGCCTTCACTTTAGTTTACAGATCTCCAGCAAAGAGGACCAAACAGGAAGGCACAAAGCCTTTTGTATGCACCTGTCATTATCAGTTGTTTGTGGATGGGCGGAGAAAGGTGATGAAGTTCCAGAGTGAGGCAGAATATGACTGGGGAGTGGCTGACTTCCTAGACCTTTCTAGAACTCACGTTGGTAAACACTCTCTTAAATAATAATTTTTCTTTTTCTTGAGAATTCCATATATGTTGTGGGATAAAGTATACATCTTTTTTTTTTTGGTCTTTTTGAGACAGGGTTTCCCTGTCGCCCCAGCTGTCCTGGAACTCACTCTGTAGACCAGGCTGGCCTTGAACTCACAAAGATCCACCTGCCTCTGCCTCCCGAGTGCTAGGTTTAAACGCGCCCAGCAAAATATATATCTTCTTTTTAAAATTTTTTAAATATATATATTCTTTGAAATGCCCTTATCACACCACGAGCTGTGAACTACAGAGTCTAGTTAGAGGGGCTAGCTAAGGGCAAAGCTGAGCATGCGCAGGTTCGAGCAACACCGCAGGAAGGCACACAGGACTCTGGAATTCTGGGATGCTGCTGAGGCATGTAAGAAGTCCACCACACAAGGCTGGGCTCTCTCACCACGGGGTTCATGTCATGATTCTGGGAGGCCGTGTTGAACCAGGGGAACCTGCTGCATTGCGTTGCTCCAGTGAGTGTATGCTTTCCACCATTCCTTTGTAGGCAAGCCCAATAAATTCTCTAGTCTAAGATTGGAGAGTTCTCTCCTTGCTTTGCCTTAGTAACTGGGTAACTGGGAAGTGGCAGAGGCAGGGCGGGACTCTGGGGCCTTGCATGCGTGTGTATTTGCTGTGGGTGCCCCCACCCTGGGTGGAAAATTCTCTGCTACACATGGCTAGAATGAAATATGACCATAGCCCCCGTTTTCCTTCTTTAACTCCCTTTACATCCCCCCAACATGTCCCTCTCCCAACCTTGTCTGTTTTGTCTCTATTTGAAAACACACTAAGTTCAACTAGTGCTGCGTCGATGTGGGACCGTCCATTGGAGCATGGTAAACATACCAGTGGGAACGTCCTTGAAAAAGAGCGATTCTTCTTCCCCTAACAGTCACCTAGGGTGGGGCCTGGAGGTAATCTTCCCCATCCAGGCCTCACAGCCATTGTTATTACCAGTAGATAGATTATTTGCATGTGGTGGGAGGTTAGGGGGGCACATGCCATCCTGCACATGTAGAGGTCAGAGGACAACTTTGTGGGATTCTGCCCTTCCACTTTTTCTTTTGTGTGTGTGTGTGTTTTTGAGACAAGGTCTCCCTGTAGCTCCAGCTGTCCTGGAACTCACTCTGTAGACCAGGCTGGCCAGTAACTCACAAAGATCCACCTGCCTCTGCCTCCCCAGTGCTGGATTAAAGGCGTGGCTCACCAGCCTGGCCCTCCTTCCACTTTTACATGGGTTCTGAGGGTTGAACTCAGCTCACCAAGCTTGTGTGACACAGATTTTACCTGGGAGGCATCTCCACTTCCTGAGGGAGAATAGTTTGATATCATAGACCTATGCAGAAAAAAATGGCAAAAAATCCTGATTTTATCACAATCTACATTTTGCCATACAATTCCTAGTGGGAAGCAGAGTCCCTTTCACATCTTAATCACTGTTTCAGTTTCTTTTTACCTCAAGAAAGCTTTCTTGAGGAGGGGGTTTCCCCAAGTCTCGGAGGGATAAATCTCCTGGCTGCTGGCTTCAGAACACTGTGTGTGGGTTTTTTTTTTCCTTTGTGTTTAGTTGTGACAGACTTTCATTTCCCTTCTGTAAGGCTTAGCTACAACACAACAGATTTCTTTTGGGTACAGTTAAAAACATTCTGATTTTCATCTTTTGTGTAAATATTTTGAAGATGGGTACAGACAGTCTTTAACTGTTGCTCTTAGAAATATTTTCCCTCAAACTGGATTTATAACATGTTAAATTAAATAAACATTATATAGACACAGATGTTGGTTGCTGTCTGAATAATGTCAAATTAAAACAGTCCTGTTATGGGTTTGGAAATAGTCTATGTTTATGGTCTTATCACTCACCCATTCATCCCTAGCTCATTTCAAAATGACACATAGACTTGTTTCTCCCTGGTCCTTGGATGGAATTTGGGTAAATTTCATAATTATTTTGTATGCATGTGTGTGTGTGTGTGTGTGTGTGTGTGTGTGTGTGTGCACATGCCATGGTACATGTGTGGTGGCCCTAGGACAACTGGTGGGAATCAGTTTCCTCCTCTCACCGTGTAGGTTCTAGGGACTGGACTCTGGTCCTCAGGCTTGGCAGCAGGGGCCATTACTCACTGAGACATTTTGCCAGCCAGTACTTTACTTTATTGAGCCCTGATCTCTCACTGAAACTTGAGGTGACCAATTGGCCAGGCTGGTTTGCCAGCAGGCTCCAGGGACCCTCCTGTCTCCATGCCTTCCCTCTAGTGCTGGGGTTACAGGCCCATAACTGGGTGTTGTGTGGGCACTGAGGATCCAACATGAGGTCTTTGTGTTTGCATGGCAGGTACTTACTTCCTGAGCTGTCTCCTCATTGCCCAAATGTCATAGTTTCTGAAGGTTACCCTTTGGTAATAAAATGTCCTCTGGACACTTTTGGCCTTGAGGAGTTTTGTTTTAACAATGAAAAGTCCTGTCCAACACCATTAATATTGCTAAATTTAGAACATCTGTTCCTCGAGCTTGATGGCGCATGCCTTTGATCCCTGCACTCGGGAGGCAGAGGCAGGTTCAAGGCCAGCCTGGTGTGCATAGCAAGTTCCAGGTCAGCTGGGGCTATAGGAGACCTTGTCTCAAAAATGCAAAACCAAACATCAGGTCTCCCTGAACTCCCAGCCTGCTTAGACTGGGAGACCTGGAAGAGAGGAGGGAACAGCACCTGCTGTTAGGATGACACAGTATTATCTGCCGCTCTGTTCACTTTAAATTTGGCCAATGGAGTGACAGTAGTTAAGACACGGAGCCTGAGTGGCTGTGTGGTTTTGCTTTTTTACTCTTGTGATTGCGGAGACAAGGTCGTGTCTCAGGAAGCTGCCTTCTTTTTAGCTGGAACACAGGCAGATCAGTTTTAATGATAGCTTTAGTGCAACCTGCAAAAGCACTGAATGCCATCTTTGTAATGTGAGGATAATTGTCATTAAACATTTTTCCTTTTCTACCCTTGGAACTTCAGGAGGAACTAAGACAAAAATAGCTCCATTTTTCTCCCCAATGCATAATACATATTTTCAACTGTGAAGTCAAGGACAGGCACCAAGCCATACTGGGTTATAATTTATGTTAAGCACTTTGCACAGTGCTGAGCATGTGGTGAGCACTCAATAAATAGAAAATTATTGTGGGTATTAGTATTATTAGTTGATTTTTTTTTCTGTATAAATTGATGTACCCAAAGATTTTGAGATTACTGTTTTTGAATAAAGGGGATGCCTAGAAGGTTCCCAGCTCTGGGAAACTTTGAAGCTGTTGATTGCATTTCTCATTGAATGTTAATCTAGGACTTAGGTCGGAGAGGTAGAAGACCTGGCCCCACCAATGTGCAGTGTGGCTCCTGTAAGGGCTTACGCACTCTCTCAGTTGGCTCTTTATTCCCAGAGTCTTTATTCAGTTTAGTCCCTTTTCTGGGTATCTTCCATTTGTTTCTTCAAATCTATTCCTCTCCTTTCCAATCTTGCTTAGTCCTGAGGGGATCAAAGGCAGAAGGACAGAAGAACCATACTGTCCACTGCCGGGCTTCTTCCCTAGTGAACTTCGGCTGTCTTCCTCCCTCTCCTAAAGGCTGTAGTCCTGTTAGCAGCTCTCATCCCAGGGGTACCCAGACGAGGTCCCACATTCTCGTGGTCATCCCTTCACCTGCATTCTTAGTCTTGGGAGGACTGGTAGCTCCTGCCCGTCTCTGCTGATTTCTCTTATCTGGGCTTCTTAATCTGGGTTGAACATCTAGAACCCCGATTCCAGTCCCTGTCCAGGCTGCAGGCTGGACCAGAGCTGTCCATCTAGTCCCCGTCCAGGCTACAGGCTGGACCAGTGCTGACAATCCAGTCCCCTGTCTAGGCTACAGGCTGGACCAGTGCTGTCCATCAGGAAAACAACTTAAGCCACATGTACAATCTTAAATTTTCTGGTAGGGACATTATTAAAACTCAAGAAAGCACTTTACTTACTCCTACTGGCTTATTAAGAATATTGTTGGAGAGATGGTTCAGTGGTTAAAGCACAGACTGCTCTTGCAGGGGACCTGGGTTGATTCCCAGCACCCACATGGTGGCTAAGAACCATCTTTGACTCCAGTTCCAGGGGAATCTGACACCCTTTTCTGACCTCAACAGCATTGCACCACACGGGTGCACAGACCTACATGCAGACAGTACACTCACACACATTAAAAAAAAAAAAGATTCAAATTCCTTGTCCTAAACCAAGTTCCAAGTTTTACAGAGTTTGAAAGAAAAGACTAATATTTAATGTTCTCACATTCTAAAAGATATTAAGAAAGAAAAAAGAAGGCCGGGTGTGGTGGTGCATGCCTTTAATGCCAGCACTTGGGAGGCAGAGGCAGTTGGATCTCCGTGAGTTCAAAGCCAGCCTGGTCTACATAGTGAGCTCCAGGCCAGCTGGAACTAAAGGGAGACCCTGTCTCAAAAAAAAAAAAAAAAGAATATTGTTGATGGGTGTGATGGCACATATACCTTTAATCCCAGAACTTGGGAAGCAGTGGCTCTCTGTGAGTTCAAGGCCAGCCTGGTCTACATAGCGAGTGCCAGGATAGCTGGGGCTGCAGAGAAACCCTGTCTCAAAATATACCCCCTTAAAATAAAAAAAGAATATTTTACAGCCAGGCAAAGGGGTACAAACTGTCAGGTCTAGAAGGGTCCCAAGTGGAGTAATTCTGTCCCGCGGCATTGGGGCTTGCTGCCCTGTCGGCCCGGGAACACACTGACCAATTCGGAAGATTTCTAAGTCTCATTCAAGAGTGTGTAGGGCTTAATCTTCAGCAGTGGACTTCCATTCCGAGGTCTGGGAGGGCAGAATATTATCATCCTTTAGTCTCCGAGTCTTTCTGGAGCCCTGCTAGCAAGGGGCTCTACTCTGTCATCTTGCTAGCATAAATTAAGGTGTGATCATATAATTAACAGAAGACACTCATTACTCGGGAAACTCCAAAAGTTTTGGGAGCTATGTACCAGGACTAGAGACTAAAATTTTTCTCATTATGCCAAAGGGACAAATTGACATCAAGTGTGCTTTGGTTTGGATATGAAATGCTCCTTATAGGCTCAGGTCTTTGAACGCCAAGCTGATGGTGCTGTTTGGGAAGGTTATGAAACTCTAGGAGGTGTAGGTCGTGTGGGGGAGGGGAGGAAGTANGTGTGTGTGTGTGTATGTGTGTGTGTGTGTGTGTGTGTGTGTTGTATGGAGGTCTATGGGTGTGTTCAGCCGTGCATGCACACACCAAATCAGAGCACAGCAGCCGTCTTCCTCCATGACTCCCCCATCACAATCCTTTAGGATAGCATTTCTCACTAGAACTGGGAACTCACCATTTCAGCTAGGCTAGCTGGCAGGGAGCTCCCAGAATCCGTCTGTCTCAAACCTGCAACACTGGGGTTCCAGGTACAGCCAGCTATGCTCAGCTTTTTGCATGATGCTTGGGGTCTGAACTCAGTCCTCACGTTTGCACAAAGCACTCTTACCCACTGAGCCATCTCCATGGCCCTCCCACATCTGCATTGATTTTTAAGTTTTTGAAAAAAAAAAAAAAAACACAACTGGCCTGTGAGTCTCACAGATGCGGTGGACAAAGAGGAAGACAGATTGAGGATAAAAGTGTATTCAGACTCCATTATGCAAGAAGGAGGTGAATGGGGAGGGAGACTTTGTGGAAAGTGCCTCAATGGTGTGTGCAGCTCATGCCAGCCCAGCCAGTGCCCTTGGGTCACTCTGTCCCCAGGAATGGTAACAGAAGCCCCAGCTGTCCTAGCAGAAGGCCATCTGACTACAGGTTCAGCTGTCGTCTCTGCCTAACAGTCCAGCCTCCCTGGGAGGCCACTTTCTCCCCGTCTCACAGCTGCAGGTAGAGCTGCATGGACCTGTGTATCCAAGTGTGGGAACAGAGTGCCCTGTACTTCCTGGCTGCCCCAGAGGTCCGCGTAGCTAACCCAGTCCTACCTTCAGCCTTTACTTCTCTGTAGTGTCAATCCCATGTAAAATTCAGTCCCTGCTGTGACAGTTCTTGGGTTCTTCCTCTGCTATGTTTTTCTTTGCAACAATTCTGATGTCTAACACACAACTATTCTTATTTATTGTCATTCTGTCTTCAGAATATGGAGTATCGCATTCTTTCTTCACAGTGATTGGTTTAGAGATAGTCATGTGATCTAGTTAGAGTTAATAAACAGAAATGAAATTTTCTCGGAATCTTGAGAAACAGCATGATCAAGATTCCGAGAAAATTTCATTTCTGTTTATTGTTCATGATCTTTTACAGATGATCAAGAACTTGTGTCATGAGCCCATTGTGTTAGAAACATAGGTGACACATTTGTGTCTTTCCAAAGTGCCAGAATTTACTGAATGCACAAGCTGTCAGTTTGGCTGCAATTCAGTAAGTATGCTTGATTTGCCTTGATAGTATGGTCATTAGCTATCTAGAATTCTTCTATTCCATTCTCAATTACTACTAACTCTCGGAGCACATATTATACTTCATACAATGATACAGGTTAAAGAATGTCCACGGATAGGTTACAAAGGCTGCGGGGTTCAAAGAAACCCATTGGAGACAGAAGCAGAGAGATGATATTGATAGGAAACTTACTGCTCGTGGTTAGGTAATGTATTAATGAACCCTGTAGTCTAAGAGCTGTTGGACACTGTAAGGCCAGGTCAGAGGAGGCCAGGTTAGATAGCAAGGTGCATAACTGTCTGGATCTGGCTTCCACTATCAGTAGTGACCTTGCTGAGCTGAATCCCTAGGGATAGAGCCTGGCGTTCATAGCCTGCCAATCTCTTGAAGCATGCAACAGATGGTCTGGGGATGGGTCAGCGAGTGGCACTGTGGCCCAGTGTGAGGTGTCCTCCCTTCTATGTGACCCAGGTGAAGAGGTTGCTTTATCTGTTGGTCAGCTGTGTCTGAAAAATTTCCCGGCATGTTTTTTCTGATACGGGTTTTGACGAGACCCATGAGTTTCTGATTTGTTTTGTGTGTTATGACACTTTATCTGGGGAGGCATGAACAAATATGTAGTTACCCCAGAAAGGGAACTAATGACAGGTCAGTCATGAGTCTACCAAAGTCAAATTTGGTGAACTAATATGTTTATCAGGGTTACTTTCAGAAGCAGGGGCTACTCAAAGGCAACTGCATCACCAAAAAGCCCACTCCAAGGTTGTGAGGACTTATGGAAGCCACAGACTGCAGCTCTGGGCAAGACTGGCAGGTAGCTCGACAGCTCACAGGATCTGTTCTAGGTGGCTCTGCTGCTCTGAGAGCCTCCTCCAGGCAGGCATCATGGCTGCCTCTCCTTCCCCAACAATAGTTTACAGCTAACCGTGGTTTCCATAACCTTGGGGAGGGTCCCTCTGTAATCTTAGTTTCAGGAGTTTCTTATGACTTGTAAGATCATTATCCTTCCAGAATCTTCTGAGCTTCCTTCTTCCTTCCAGAAAGGAATATTTCAACTTGGAACTTTCCGAGGCTTAAGGAGCCTCCCTCCAGGATGGAATGCTTCAACTCAGATGAAATTGCTACACAGTACTTTGATAAGTTTACAGGTCAGACTTTACTTGTGAGAATAAGTTACCCACCAGTCTGTGCCATCATTTGTGTTGGACGTTTAGTAGTTGGTTGGCTTCGTGCAAACATGAAGTAGAGTCATTCTGTCTCAGCATTTGAGGTAAAAATGCAGTCAACTGCTCTTTTGTAAACAGGGTCACTTGGGACAGGATGTATGTAGCCTGAAAGCTACTGTTTCATACAACGTGGAGGAACCCAGAGCAGAGGAGAGCTGCATCTCCACAGCGGTGAGTATGTAAGCTGGGATTTGCTGGGGACGGCAGGCCCCTTCAGGAAGAAGAGCTAAAATGTTCAGAGGATCGATCACAGAGCTTCCAGGTGAGGATGGCTCAAACAAGCCCTGCACAAATGTGTTGTGTGAACTGATACTTAGCCTTTGATTTAGTTGGTTTGAGCTGCTTTTCTTTTTTAATTTTTATTTGTTTTTTATGTGTATGAGTGTACTGTCTGCATGTAGGTTGGTGCACCCATGTTGTACAATGCCATGGAGGTCAGAAGAGGGTCTCGGATTCCCTTAGAACTGGAGTTAAAGACTGTTCTTAGCTGCCATGTGGGTGCTGGGAATCGAATCTGGGTCCTCTGCAAGAGCAGTCAGTGCTGTTAACCGCTGAGCCATCTCTCCAGCCCCTTGAACTGCTTTTCTACCAGAGGGAATGGAAACAAACCTTACCTGATATATAGACAAACCTCTTGGCTCTGATTTATTTTTCCTATGTTGTGGCTTGCAAGAAAAGAATGCTGACCTAGATATGTTGCATATTCTATGTCGTGGGTTCTATGAGTTGGATGGTGTCACTCAGGGCCAAGATTCCCTTTACGGTACTGACAAAGATTGAGGTCTGGTCTCAAGAATGAGGCTCAGACCGTGAGATGGTCTTCACTGAAGCCTTCAAAGAGAGGCATGATGGCAGGCCTTGAGGGGCCTTTCCATGGAAATCTTGGGAGGGTGACCCTTATCCTTGAGACGCACAGTCTGGAGACTGACACCATCTGCCTGCATTTGGCTCAGCAGGGGAGGTATGTAAATGACTGAGTTCTTCATCCTGACAGAGCCATTCCTCTTGCAATGGAACTTTGTAGGCCCTCACCTGAAGATGTAGACTTTATTCCTTTTCCCAGTAGAAAAGGACCAATAGAATTGATGGAGGAACTAATGAACTACAACCTCAGCATAACTTTGTTCTGTATGGTAGACGAT
Organism: Rhizomys pruinosus; assembly: GCA_009823505.1. Classification (NCBI taxonomy): domain Eukaryota; kingdom Metazoa; phylum Chordata; class Mammalia; order Rodentia; family Spalacidae; genus Rhizomys; species Rhizomys pruinosus. Next base: position 231,874 of record VZQC01002783.1, read on the forward strand.
AAGTACTAACAAATGTAGGTGACAATAACCTTATGCACGCTTCATAATAAGCAGGCTTGTTAATGTATGTAGAAGTAGTAGTTACCTTAAACATCCAAAAGGAAAGTATAACCAGAAAAAAAAGTATGAGGCTGGTATAACTTAGCCTCTCTGGATGCTTAACTACCATGCTTAATGCCCATGCCAATTTGGCCAAGGGACTTAAGGGATAACTTTGTTCCTTGCCCTCAGAGGTCACCTAAGTCCCAGGGGACTATGCAAGGGGGCATCTCTTGAAATGTCCTGCAAATATGAGTCACCAGTCTTCCTGTGCAGGGAGGTCTTGGAGATCCACTAATGGGACTTCAGTCAGTGTCCAGTCTATAAAGAGGAAAGTCTGCTCATGCTTCAAAAAGGGAAGCCTAGTCTAGCAAGACCTGACTTTGTCCTTGAGTGGATGGAACTGGTAAATGAAAAGCCAAAAGGAGCCAGGGGCTTCGCCCCCCCCCCCAAACCCGAGTGAACCCTGAGGACCAGATCCTCAACTGACCTTGAGAAAACAAAAAAACTCAGTTAATCTAGGCTGTGTGGCCTTAAACATCCAAAAGAAAACCAGAAATAAATAATTAGTAAGTCCTGAGAAATTATATTTCAGGTATAAAGCTTGAGGCGCACGCCTTTAATCCTAGCACTCGGGAGGCAGAGGCAGGCGGATCTCTGTGAGTTCAAGGCCAGCCTGGTCTACAGAGCGAGTTCCAGGACAGCTGGGGCTAAAGGGAAACCCTGTCTTGAAAAGACCAAAAAAAAAAAAAAAAAGACAAAAAGTAAAAAATAAAAAAGAGCACAGTTGTTTTGCCTGTCTTATTGGCAAGTGCAACTACTCTATGGCTGCCACTGCTTTTGCCATCCTTCAAAGACATGAGACATAGCTTTTCAACCTTCCATTATGGACTGAAGACTCATGTCTCTCCAAGAATCCTCCAAACCTTCAGAGCCAGATGAGGACTGCTGAGACATTCAGCTTGTGGACTGAGCAACTACTGGGATTTCAGCCTCTTCAGAGTATAGACTACATTGTTGGACTACCCAGGCTGTATCATGGAGACTAGTACAGGAGGATCAAGACAGGACGTGGTGCTTACTGGACCTCATTTGGTGATCATGGGAAGGGAAAACCCCGGTGTGGAGCACAAGGGCAGGACTGATGGTTGTTTGGGCTTGCCAAGGAGGAACCTGCAAACATGACATCTTTCAGCCTAATAAAGGAAAAAAAAAAAAAAGAAATCATAAGCTGAAGATGCCAAAACCTATATGTGGCATGCATATATGCATATTTTGGAGTGATGCAAATTGGAAAGAACAACAAAGACTGGGTCAAAGAACTGACCGAAACGGTGAACTTCTGCATTAAAAATTTTAAAAGAAACTGTTTGGGAGAATGCATGAGCTTTGGTGGTGTGTGGGGGGTGGGGGAATGGGCCTAGATTTGATTGGAAATTTTGTATGAAATGCACAAAGCTTCAATAAAAATTGGCTTTGAAAAAAAATACTGGAAAAAAGAAAAAAAGAACAGCTACAACTTTGGAAGTGTCTTCTTGTACTCAAATCATAAAGGACACTCCACCCTAAAACAAGAAAGCCCCCCACAAAACCTGCAGTCTCTGAGAGCCTTTGAAATTGCCGCCTTTTGAAGTGGTCTTTCGAGAAGCACCTGCTACAATGTGCCTCATTTGTTAAAATGGCTAAGAGTATAATGGCATCAACGTTATGGGGATGTGTCACAGCCCTACCCTCGATGGAAATGTCTGCTTCTTTGTAAAACACTGGCTGTTTAAATTTCCTATAATAACTTAAGGGCCACCTAATTCTGTGCTGGAAGTCACAAATCCACCAATATGATTATTGCCAAGGCTTATGGGAAAAGCCTATAAAAAGATCCATGTGCTGGGTGTGGTGGTGCACACCTTTAATCCCAGCACTTGGGAGGCAGAAGCAGGTGGATCTCTGTGAGTTCAAGGCCAGCCTGGTCTACATAGTGAGTTTCAGGACAGCTGGGGCTACAGGGAGACCCTGTCTCAAGACAAAAAAAAGTATGTATTTCTGGTAGGAGCTTCAGTTTCTCTGGAGCAGGTTATCCCAGACTCAGGTCATTTTCTTGTACAAAAATATATATAAAACAATAAATTTTTTAAAAAAGGAAGAAGACAAACTACAGAAAAACAAAGACAAATGGGAATTGGCTGAGTGGAAGAGGTGAGGGTAGAGTTCTCCAGAGACAGCAGCATGTGCAGAGGCCCAGAACAGAGACTCAAAGATGGCCTGGGATGCTTGACCTGTCTGAATTCCAGTAGTCACAAAATACAGCAGAAACAATCTGTCCAGTGTACCATTTTGATGAACAGACAGCCTCTCACATCTACCTCTGGACCTCTCATGTGCCCATCAGGTAGGGCTGTCAGGCGGTGTTGGGGAAGACCATCACCAACTAGCACGGGACACTGCTGGACACCACGAGTGGTGTTTCCCCAGTGCTCACTGTGGAGACATGTTCATCTGGTAATCCAGGTTCCAGGGAAATAGAAGGGGCTGATGCAAAGAGATGCAGGGGGATCCGGGCATGCCAAGATTCCTCCTCGCTCAGCACTGGGAGGCATGTCGTGTCCCCTCAGTGCGGCCTCTGGTGATGGCCAACCATCAAGAGCAGGGGTGGCCCCTGGTTGCTGCCTGGGGTCTGGGCAGCAAAGGAAGCAAGTTGAAGTATGTCACCTGTTTGTAGTTTTCATGATTTTTGATTTGGCATTTTGATCAGCCTGGTTTTGGTCAAGGAAATGCACCCGTGTCTCATGACAGGAAGCCCCTTTTGTGATCTTTACTTCAAGGCATTTTTTTCTCTCTCTACTTCCCCTTACCTTTTTTTTTTCTTGGCAAAAATACAGACCTAATATGATGTGCATCTTACTAAAAGTTCAACATAATTGCCGGGCGTGGTGGCACATGCCTTTAATCCTAGCGCTCAGGAGGCAGAGGCAGTTAGATCTTTGTGGGTTCAAGGCCAGCCTGGTCTACAGAGTGAGTTCCAGGACAGCTGGGGCTACAGGGAGACCCTGTTTCGAAAAGACCAAAAAAGGGGCTGGAGAGATGGCCTAGCGGTTAAGAGTGCTGACGGCTCTTGCAGAGGACCTGGGTTCGATCCCCAGCACCCACATGGCGGCCAAGAACCGTCCGGAACTCCAATTCGAGGAGAACTCCAGTTCCAGGGGAATCGACACCCTCTTCTGACCTCTGTGGCGTTGCACGACACAGGTACACAAACCTGCATGAAGACAGTACATTCATACACATACAGAAATAAATAAAAATTAAAAAAAAATTAAAAAAAGACCAAAAAAAGTTCAACATAATTTATTGCCATTGGTTTGTTTACAAAATAAACATTCCAAACTGCAAAAAAAAATAATAATTTCACTTGTGTCCTAAGTATGGTTTGATTCTTCTTGATGGACCAGGTTGATCTCAGGTTAATTCCTGTAACAGAACAAGTTAGGTAAAAGTCACAGTTATCCCTGTTGCAACCTTCAAGATCTGGTTTGCTTTAGTTTTTTGTTTTTTTGTTTTTTTTCCAGGAGACCATGGATGAGTCCAGGCTAGCCTCTGGAAGAGGAGAAACCATGAAACCAGGTGGGAGTATGTCCAGTAGACTCAGCTAAGCCCATTGAAGAACAGCGTATAATAAGCTGAGGCACTACCTTCTCCAAAGTGAGAGAGCCCAGCTTGGATCCACAGAACCACCTTCGTAAACTATAGATGACTACAGAAGAGCAAACGAGGCCTCTGAGCCCAGAAGAACTACCTAGCTCACTGGCAGATGTGTAAAGTGTTAAGTCAGAGTCTGGGGGTAGTTTGATATGATTTACCTAATGAAAACCTGTAATTCCCAGGCTGATTCTCTTTCCATTAGTATTGGATTGAGGCTTTTGAACTTGAACTAAAAAAAAAGTTCCAATGTTTTTTATTTTATATTTTTTTTAATTTTTGTATGTGTATGAATGTACTGTCTGCATGTAGGTTTGTGCACCCGTGTCCTACAATGCCGTGGAGGTCAGAAGAGGGTGTTGGATGTTGTTGTCCACAACAGTTCCGGAAGCAGTTATCAACATACCTCCCACTTGTTAGTCCGTAGGTGTGTTATATCACAAGGCCCGCCTCTTTCAGCCAGCTCTAACCAACTTGTCTTGGGCACTGTATTAAAACAGCCCGTACACTGCAGTCGTGGCAGGCTTCTTCACTGAGGAAGTCCTGCGAGTTGGGCAGAATGGGAACTCAGGAAGTGCCTGCATCTGGAAATAAAGCGTCAAGGTTTTTTAGTCACTCAATTTGAACTCTATTAAGTGAAATACAGGCCATTTGAGAGAGGTGTTTGTTCTGGATTCAGCTGTGTTCTGCTCAGAGAACGCCCTATGGGGACAGATCTGTCACTGGCAGGCAGGTGTCTAGTTTAAGACGAGTGCTCCCTCCAGCCTGTAATGAAAGTAAGGCTGACCTGAGCTTTCCTTGGTTCTGAAAAGAAAGCTACTTGGCCTGCCCTTTGTGGGAGCTCCCGAGTGACAAAGCCCGCATTTCCGGGTAGGAGCAGTGTTTGCTGCGTCACAGCCCCTTCCACCTGGCCCTGTTGCGGATTGTGTGATGGTGTCCGGGTTCCCCACATCCGCATCAAGTGCTTCCACAAGCCAGTGGCGAACAAGCAGATGAAACCAGTACACCCAGGCAGGCGCAGCCCGCTGCTCTCAGCGGTGCTCTGCTTCATCCTGAGGTATCTCTCCCATGCAAGCATTCCTCAGATCCAAGAGACTGCAAAAGGCAGTCCATTAAAGTGATCAGAAAAAAAAAATGATCACTGTTATTTTGTATTGATCTAGAACCAACAGCTAATACCATTATAAGAAGAAATAGGTATCAGCATTAGAAAGGAGAGAATAAAATTATGATTACATACAGTTGATGCCATCACATACAAAGACAATTGATGAAAAATTACTAAAACCAGTAATAAGGAGTAAGGTGGCTTGTTATAGAAATTAATATATAAAATCAATATTTTTATTTAACTTTTTCTTGTGAAGTGTATGCAAGCCATATATGTGTATACACATACTTAAGACATATGTGCCATCTCGTTATCCCCTTGAGAAACATCGTTGTCACTACCTCACATTCCAGAGTTCATATATCCACAATTAACATAGTTCTAGCTTTGCTAATTTAGATTTGCTTCTGTCATTCATCATTATGTTTCTGAATCATCAATACTTATTATATAGCTCTAGTTTATTCATTTTCTTCACTCCTTAGTATTTTTATGTACATGCATACCATCCTTTCAAAATTCAAATGCCTATTTCTATGTATATATAAAAAATTTATTGGGTCTGGAGAGATGGCTCAGCAGTTAAGAGCACTGACTGCTCTTGCAGAGGACCCGGGTTCGATACCCAGCACCCACATGGCAGTTAAGAACCGTTTTTAACTCCAGTTCAGGGGAATCGACGCCCTCTTCTGACCTCCGTGGCATTGCACGACATGGGTGCACAAACCTACATGCAGACAGTACACTCACACACATAAAAAATAAAAAATTAAATTAAAAAATTATTTAAAATTCAAATATATAGTCAAATGTGGTGGCACATGCCTCTGCCTCCCAGAATTCTGGGATTAAAGGCGTGGTGGCACATGCCTTTAATCTTAATACTCAGGAGGCAGAGGTAGAGGCAGATGGATCTCTGTGAGATCCAGGCCAGACTGGTCTACATAGCAAGTTCTAGGCCACCTGAGGCTACAGAGAACCCTGTTTAAACACAAAACAAAGCAAAATATCCAAACAATTCAAATATATATATATATATATATATATACACACACACACACACACACATATATATATATATGTGTGTGTGTGTGTATATACGTCTAAATATATTCAAGATAAACATCTTGTTTTCTTTTGGGGTCTTCATGAACCTTACACCATGGCATTTACCTTATTTTTCTGGTGAAGTTTCAGCTTTTACAGTTGGGTTTTTAATTTACATGGAAATAAGTTTTGTATATGGTGTGAACTGGGTATTTAATTTCTTTTTTTAATAGGGAGAAACTATTGTCCCAGCTCTATGCATTGGAAAACCTGTCTTTCCTTGCTGATTTACAGCATCCTATCTGTAATGAAGTGTGTACCCACCCCTGGGTCTGTTCCTGAGTTTCTGCACTGTTTCATTAGTCCGTGTCTCCCTGTGTCAATCTATCCTGCTATGATTTCACAATAAACTTTGACATTTAATTCTTCTTTGAGTATGCCTTAAATAATCTTGGTTATTTGTAGTTTCACATAGGTTTTAGAGAAACACACACACACACACACACACACACACACACACAGAGACTGACAATTCTATCATGCAGACTCTTCCAAACTGTGAATAAATATGTTTTTTTTATTTACTTTAATCTTGTTTACTGTCTTTCAATAAAGTTTTATAATTTTCTCCACAGATATCTTGCCACATTTTTGTCAGGTATGTGGTTTTTATAATGACATTGTAAATGGGTTGGTTTCATTTTATAAATTTCAGTTTTTATTTGTTTATTGCTGGCATACAAAAATACAATTTATTTTGTAAATCATTCTTAAACTACACAGTTAACAGACTTGATTTCACATAGATGTGTTTTAAAACCTCTGCCAATTAATTTAGAAATGCATATTTTTTGCAAATAGGCATCTATAAATATTGAACATGTTTTTAGGTTGTAAAATAACTCTGAAATACCAATGATTTGTATCATATATACCACATTACGTCCACAATTTAAGGACAAATATGGAAAACAATTTGGGATAGAAAGCCATTTTTAAAAAATGTGTGTATTACACTGCTAAAAAATGTGTGTACTTCTGTTATGCTTTATATATGAAATTCCCATGACAGATTCACGTTTTTAAAACTAATCACCAGGTGGTTGTGATAGTTTGGGAGGTTGTAGAAACTTTGGGAAATAGGGACAAACTGGCAGAAGGCAGTTTCTGAGGGATATTCCTCTGGAGTACCTTTTCTTTGTCCCCTTTGTGGCTTAGGCTGTGTTTCCCATCTGTAATTGGTGAAGAAACTCCTCTGTCACAAACTTCCACTGCCATGACATTCTCCTGGAGAGCCTGGGGTCTAGCAACCACGAAGGAACCCTAGAATCTGTGAGCCAAAATAAACACTTCCTCCCTTAAGTTGCTCATGTCAGTTATTCTGGTTAGGGCAAGAAACGGGTAAATAACAGAATATTGATACCAGAGAAATGGGGCTGTTATGTTTCTTAAGCTTTGGGACTGGTTTGAAGGGGAGTGGATTAGAAAAGTTTGGAAAGGAAAAACACACAACAGAAGTGTTGAAGGCTGAATTTAATGTGTTATTCTGGTGAACAACAGCTAGGCTGCCTTGGACCATGACTTCAGTGGCCCTTAGCCTCTGGATGGCTGAACCCAGGATGCCCTGACATTCTTCTGAAAGCACATCTGGTCTTGGACCTGCAGTGAGTGGTCAGGCCATTTCTGAAATGCCCTTGAGGCATCTTTGTTATAGTTCTAATGAAAGTGCTATGCTTATTTTCAGTGATGCTGATGTTCTAGGCCCTAATTTTACATAACTTTCTTTTCTGGACAAATTGCACATTTTTCAAAATTTTCTGCCCTGATTTTTCCTCCCAATTCTCATTGTTAACCTAAGTTGAAGCCAGACACCAGTGTTAGGCCCGAATGCCATGGATCCATCACGCTTCTTTCAGCATCTAATTATATATGTACATATATATATATATATTCAATGTATAGTTTTTGAATTTTTAAATGTATTTATTTTTATTTTCTGCATATGAGTGTTATGCCTGCATGTATGCTAGTGCACCAGTTGCCAGTTGTGCATGCATTTAGGTGCACATGTGTGTGGAGACCACAGGTTGTCACTGGGTAGCTTCCTTGATTGCTCTTCAGTGTTTAACTGAGGGAGTCTTTCACTGTACTGGGAGCACATGGATTTGACCTGGGCACATAACCCCACACAGACCCATATATATGCACATAATTTAAAAAAATATTTTTTTAAAGTCTAATAATAGTTGGTATTCTTCATCTTCCAAAATGATGTAAAGATGTTCAAACACTTCAATTTTAATTTTGTTTCCATAAGTGTTATGTGTTTTTAAATTTAAATATGTTTAAAAATTTTAATACTTTCTTATTTTGTCTTATAATTAAGTATTCATAGATTTGTCAGTGTTCTTATTGAATTTTCATCCTGTCTTGTATTTTTACAATCTATCAGAGACCATTACCAATTTTGTAAGTGAGAATTGGCTGGTGATTAATTCTGACATTGTTTTTCTTTGAATAATGTTGCTTTTAACTTTTGTTCTTCAAGTTTATTTTTACTGGAATTTTAGATTGATAGTTTAACCACTCTTAGAGACTTTTAAACAATCATTCAGCTAAAACTTTGGCTTCCATTGTTTCTGTTGAGAAATTAACTTTCAGTTGTATTGTTGCTCCTTAGAAAGGTTATCTAACATTTTTCTCCAGTTGCTTTGAAGATTTTGTCTTTGTAGTCTTTTTATGATTCACACAATTCTTTCCTTTCCTCTTGCTTCCTTCTCTTCATAGCTCATGGGTCTCTTGAACCTATTGATTGATGTTTCTCATATGTTTGGAAACCACTCTCAACCACTATGTCTTCAAATACTGTCTTTCAGGGATATAGCTTACCTCTGAGAATCTATTTGAACGTAAATAGACTCACACAACCTTCAATGTCTTTTACACTGTGGTGGTTATATGCATTAATATTAAGGGTTAAGTGTTACTTGAATAGCTGGCAAAATGTTATTTCTGGGTGTGTCTGTGAGGAAAAGACTGGCATTTGAATGGGCAGACTGAGTGAAGAAGAACTGTCCTTTTCTTTTCTTTTTTTGAGACAGGGTCTCCCTGTAGTCCCAGCTGTCCTGGAACTCACTCTGTAGACCAGGCTGGCCTTGAACTCACAAAGATCCGCCTGCCTCTGCCTCCCAAGTGCTAGGATTAAAGGCGTGCGCCACCACGCCCAGCAGAACTGTCTTTTTCTATGAGGGCAGGCGTCCATTGTCCTGTTTACTGAGGGTCCAGGATGAACAGAAAAGAGCTCTTTGTTCTCATGCTTTCCAAACCCAAGACTTACTCTAGTTTCCCATATGCTGGCCTTCAACTCACAATCCTCCTGACACCCTCTGGTTCTCAGAGCTCTTGATTCAGACTGAATTATATCACTGGCTTACCTAGATTGCAAATGGCATCTCCTGGGACATCACATGAGGCAATTCTTAAAATGAATCCAAATATACATGTTTATTATTAGAATAAATAATACATATACATTGGACTTACTATTAGAATAATGTATATACAAAATACCCCTATAATCCTATTCCATGTCTTCATCCCTATCTATCTATCTATCTATCTATCTATCATCTATATCTAGCTCTCATTTATCTATCACCTATTTTTATATCTATCTATCTATCTATCTATCTATCATCTATCTATCTATCCATCCATCTACCTACCTATCTATCATATCTATCTATCATCTATCTATCTATCTATCTATCTATCTATCTATCTATCTATCTATCTTCCATATCTATCTATCTATCTATCCATCCATCTCTCTCTATCATCATTTATCTATATCTTTTGATATTTATCTATATCTATTGATAGATATTATTATATCTATCCATCCAACTATCTATCCATCCATTTATTTTTTATTTTTTATTTTGAACTATTTTTATTTTTTATTTTTATTGAAGTCTTGTGCCTGTCATACATCATTTCTCAGTCCAATTTAGACTCATTTCCTTTCCATGTCCCCCACCACACCTGAGTTCATGCATTCTGCCATACGTTTCTTGTATCTTTTTTCTAAATCTTTTTTTAAAGCTTTTCAAAGCAGAGGATTATTGTTTGGGGGAGAACTTTACAGTTTCAGTCAGTTCTCTGTCCCAGTTCTTTTGTTGTTGTTCTCTCCAATTTGTATTGCTTTAAAATATGCATATATATCACACATATACTAAAATTATGTCATCTGAAAATAAACTGTATGTTATTTCCAGAATTCACATTTTTCCCTTTTAATTTTATATTACTTCTGAAATCGTATTTCAGAATTCACATTTTTCCCTTTTAATTTTATATTACTTCTGAAATATGCATACATACCCTCCACCCATATACCAAAATTACAAAGTCTGAATATAAATGGTAGGTTAGTTCTAGAACCCATTATGGCATTCACATTGTAAGAGCACAGTTGCTTTCAGATAAAAAGAAATATAACATTAACATTGCTCAGCTTGCCTTAAAACTAGGTATTTCATGCTAGCATCCACAAATGAAGGGTACCATTCATTGTTTGTTTTTCTGGGACTGTGTTACTTCATGTAGCATATCTTCTAGTTCCATCCATTTACCTGCAACATTTATGATGTCATCTTTCTTTTCTTTTAATTACTTTATTTTTTTCATTTTTTTAACAATAAGTAATAATTTATGAGTACAAGTATACTTCATATAAAACCAATTTGCAAGCAGTTGTGCCCAAACCCACACAGCCCAAGGCTCCCACCATCCAGCAGGGGGGGGCTTGTATGTACAATCAAGTTGATCAAATAAGTGTCCAGACTATATTGCTGTAGTTTCACCATTCACCCCAATCGCAGCCCTTACATTCTACCATGCCCCCTCTTCTGCAGATTGTTCCCTAGGCTTATAAAAGGGACACAGGTGGACAAAAAGCAAAACAGTCTATTTTCTCTGGAGCTGTTGTCTTGGACTCTGGTCAATTCTGGCTGTTTCCTTTCATGGGCTGACAGTTTGTACAGGAATGACCTTTCAATCCTACAAATGAAGCACAAGCAATTAGATATATAGGTATTTAAACAGTACTAATTGTTATGGTAGGTTACTTTGGTATAGACACAGATGTTTGGATGGTATGTTAATCCATGAATTACGTTTTTTTTTTTTTTTCTGTAAAATATGACAGGGTCTTAGTGTGGCTTATAACATCTCCTAACCATTAGAGGATGTAAGCTTGTGGCATCAGCTGTGGGTTATTCCTCCAAGGAGAGAGCTAATAGCCAATTAGATTTGAGATATACAGACATGTGGCTGCCACTGCTGCACAGTATTTCCAGGCAGGTGAGGTTTAGCTGGTGCTGATGGAGGAGTCTTGCTTGACTCAAGGAGACCTATATTTGCTTTATTGATTTAGTGGTCTTTAGTAACACTCTCTGGTATTTCAGAGACCAACTGTACACTTGCAAGTGCAGTCTCAATGCATCTTTCCCATGCTTACATATGATGTCATCTTTCTTTACCATTCAGCAGTGGATGAGTGTTCCCCTTTCCTCACAACCTCTCCAGCATTTGGTATCTTTTGTTTTCTTGATCCCGGCCAATCTTACTGGAGTGAGATGGTAATTTAGATTGGTTTTAATTTGCATTTCCTTAATTATTGATGATGTTGAACACTTTTTAAGATGTTTCTCAGCCATCTTTACTTCATCACTTGTGAAGTCTATGTTCAACTCTTTACTCCATTTTTTTGAGTGGGTCATTTGTTTTCTTATTTCTTCGGTTTTTTTGAGAAGTTTATATATTCTGGATGTTAATGCTCTGTCAGATGTATCACTGGTGAAGGTTTCCTCCCACTCTGTGGGTTTTCTCTTCCCTTCATTGATTGTTTTTTTCACTTTACAGAAGCTTTTGAAGTTTAATGAGGTCCCACTTGTCAATTGTTGACCTTATTTCCTGGGCAGCTGCTGGCTATCTGATTTAGAAAGGCTTTTCCTATGCCTTTGTCTTGAAGGTTGCTGCCAACATTTTCTTGAATTACCTTCAGAGTTTCAGGTTTCATGTTGATGTCTTTGGTCCATTTGGAGTTGATTTTGTACACTGTGAGAGGTAGGGGTTCAATATTATTCTTCTACAAGTGGTGATCCAGTTTTGCCAACACCATTTGCTGAAGATGCTGTCTTTCCTCCATTGAGTCTTCTTGGCCTCTTTGTCAAATATGAGGTGGCTGATATTGTGTGTGCTCAAGTTTGGATCTTCAGTTTTGTTCTATTGGTCTACCAGTCTATTTTTGCACAAGTACTAGGCTGTTGTTTATGAATATAGCCCTGTAATTTAGTTTGAGGTCTGGTATAATGACCCCCTATGTATTGTTCATTTTGCTCAGGGTTGCTTTGGCTATTCAGGGTCTTTTGTTTTTCCATAAGAATTTAAAGATGTTCTTTTTTTCTATGTCTGTGAAGAAATTCACGGGGATTTTATTTGGAATTGCATTGAATCTGCATATTAATTTGGATAAAATGGACATTTTTACTATATTAATTTTTCCAGTCCATGAGCATGGAAGATCTTTCCATCTTATATCTTCTTCAATCTCCTTGTTCAGGGCTTGAAATTTTTTTTATTGATATCTCTGGTGTCTTTGGTTAGGTTTGTTCCTAAGTATTTTATTTTTTTGAGTGGGAAGGACTCCTTAAATTCCTTTTCCAGTTGCTTGTTGTTGGTGTACAGAAAGGCTACTGATATTTCTAGGTTAGTATCCTGCCACCTTACTGAAACTCTTAATCATTTCTAGGAGTTTTCTGGTGGAGTTTTTCCGTATCTCTTAGGTAAACTATCATATCATCTACAAAAAGGGATCATTTGATATCCTCTTTTCCAATTAGTACTTTAATTTCCCTTTCTTGCTTTATTGTTGTAGCAAGCATTTTAAGCACTATATTGAAAAAGGAGTTGTGATAGATGGCAGCCTTGCTGGGTTCCTGTCTTTAAGGGGAATGCTTCTAATTTTTCTCCATTTAGGATAATGTTGGCTGTGGGTTTGTTGTATATGGTTTGATTATGTTGAGGAACATTCCCTCCAGTCCAATTCCCTCTAGGACTTTATACATGAAGGGATGCTGGATTTTGTTGAAGTTTTTTTCTGCATCAATTGAGATGATCATATTGTTTTTGTCTTCCAGTCCATTTCTGTGTTTTATGATATTTATTGATTTATGTATGTTGAACCATCCTGACATCTCTGACATAACCAAGTTGGCATGAATCCAACTTGGTTATGATGGATGATCTTTTCGATGTGGGTTTGTATGTGGTTTGCAAGTATTTTGTGGAGAATTTTTGCATCTATGTTCTTTAATGAGATGGGTCTATAGTTTTCTTTTTTGGTTATATCTTTGCCTGGTTTTGGTATTAGAGTGATGCTGGCTTCATAGAAGGAATTTAGAAGATTTCCCTCTGAAATCCTTCTGAACAATTTGAGTAGTAATGGTTGTAAGTCCCCTGTAAATGTTTTGTAGAATTCTGTCCTGAAACTATCTGGGCCTGGGCTTTTTTTAGTTGGGAGGTTTTTAATTATGTTTTCAATTTCCTCATATATTATGGGTCTGTTTAAGCTATCAATCTCTTCTTGGTTAAACTTTGTTGAGTTCCAGGATTTCAGATATTCATCCATTTCTCTTAGGTTTTCAAATTTAGTAGAGTTTAGTTTTTTGAAGTTTTTTCATGTGATTGTCTGGATGTTTCCCCTTTCATCATTCTATTGATTTGGAGTTGCTCTTCCTTTATTTTGGTTAACTGAGCTAGAGGTCTGTCTACCTTGTTTAACCTTCCAAAGCACCAAGTTTTTGATTCATTGATTTTTTGTATTGTTTTCTTTGTTTCTATTTCATTGATTTCTGCTCTGTTTTTTTTTTTTTTTGCTTGTTGATTATGTCTTCCGGCTGTTGGTTTTAGGCTTCATTTGTTGTTTCTCTCAAGTGTTTTTTTTTTTTTTTTTTTTTTTTATTTTTTTTTTGTTTTGTTCTGTTTTTTTTTTGTTTTTTTATGTAGGCATTCAGCTATAAACTTCCACTTTAGGATTCTTTTAAAAGTACTCATAGGTTTTGTTGGTTGTATTGTCATTTTTGTTTGGTTCCAGGAATGTTTTTATTCTTCTTTTATTTCTTCTGACCCACTCATTAGGCAGGGTGGTTGTTAGTCTCCATGTGTTCTGTAGAAGTAGGGCTTATTCTGGTGTGATATGAGCTTTATTGCACTGTGGTCTGAAAGAAGGCAAGAAATTATTTCAATCCTTATGTATTGTTGAGATTTCTTTGTGTCCAGTATGTGGTCTATTTTTGAGATGTCCACTGGGGCAACTGAGTAAGAAAGTATATTATCTGGTGTTTGGGTGGAATATTCAGTAGATGTCTGTGAGGTCCATTTAGTATATTGTATTGTTCAGTCCCAATTTCTCTCTGTCTATTTTTTTGTTCAGTTGACCTGTCCAAAGGGCTCAGTGGGGTATTGAAGTCTCCCACTATTAGTGTGCTGGGATTAATCTGTGCCTTGAGGTCCTGTAGAATTGTTTTTAACAAGTTCTGTGCATCAGAGTTTGGTGCATATATATTTATAATTGTGAAATATTCATGGTTAATTGTTCCTTTGATAAGGATGAAATGGCCATCTTTGTCACTTTTGATTAGTTTTGCTTTGACATCTGTTTTGTCTGATATTAGAATAGCAACTCCTGCTTGCTTTTGGTACCATTTGTTTGGAATATTTTTTTCCATCCTTTCACTTTAAGTTGGTGTCTGTCCTTGTAGGTGAGATGGGTTTTTTGTAGATGGATTCTGTTTCTTAATCCATTTTCCAGTCTATGTCTTTTGACTGGGGAGTTTAGGCTATTAATATTTAAAGTTATTATTGACAGTTGTATGTTGCTTCCTTTCACCTTATTTGCTGTTTGCATTTTTGGTCTAGGTTAGTATTTCTGCAGTTATACTTTTATTTATTTCTCTCTCTAGGTGCTTGGGGATAGTTGCTCATTTCCACTGTCTTTTGAATTGCTTCAAGTATTTTCCGAAGGGCTGGTTTTCTAGACATGTATTCTTCTTTTTTTTTAAACTGACTTTCAAAAAATTTTTTTTCAATTTTTAAAATTTTTTTATTTTTTATGTGTATGAATGTCCTGTCTGCAGGTAGGTTTGTGCACCTGTATCATGCCATGCCTTGGAAATCAGAAGAGGGTGTCGGATTCCCCTGGAACTGGAGTTAAAGATGGTTCTCAGCTGCCATGTGGGTGCTAGAGATCGAACCCAGGTCCTCCGCAAGAACAGTAAGCGCTCTTAACTGCTAGGCTGTCTCTCCAGGCCAGACATGTATTCTTCCATCTTGTTTATGTCATGAAGGTTTTTTCTTTCTTCTTCAACTATAATTGACATTTTTGCTGGGTATAGTAACCTAGGCTGGCATCTACAGTTGTTTAGTACTGGGAGTACTTTAGTCCACGTTCTTCTGGCTTTCATAGTTTGCACTGAAAGTCAGCTGTAATTCTGATGGGTTTCCCCTTATATGTAACTTCTCGTTTTTCTCTTTGTGGCTTTCAGTATTTTGTCTTTGTTTTGGGTGTCTAGCATTTTTTAACCATGATATGGTATGGGGAGTTTCTTTTCTGATCTTATCTATTTGGTGTTCTATGTGCTTCTTTATTTGTATGGGTTTGTCTTTTTTCAGTTTTGGGAAATTTACATCTATCATTCTGTTGAAGATCTGATCAATACCATTGTCTTGGGCTTCTTCTCATTCCTCTATCCCTATGATGTGGAGGTTTGGTCTTTTCATAATGCCGCACATTTCCTGGTTGTTCCATTTTTGTGTGTTTTTTTTAAATTTCATATTCTTTTCTTGAGCATTCTAGTTCTTCCACTTTATCTTCCAACGTTGATATTATATTTTCTGCTTCATCCAGTCTGTTACTGTGGCTTTCTCCCATCCTTTCATGTTGATTGGATGAGTGTTCAATTTCCTTTTTCATTTCATCCTGTGATTTCTTTAGTATTTCCACTTCCCTTTGAAGTTTGTCATTCTTTTCTTGTAACTCCTTGCTTTACTGATCAGTTTCATTTTTCATTTCAGCATGAGATCTTTTCAGTGTTTACACTCTGGAGTTTGTCATTCTTTCCCTCTAGTTCCTTCCTGAGTTTGTCATTCTCTCCCTTTAGTTCTTTGATTTGTTCTTTATATTCTTTGATTTCTTTGAGTATGTCTATGATTGCTCTTCTAAGATCCATGTCCTGGGTTACCTCCAGGGAGATCCCATTGTAAGAATCTTCTATAGGATTGGTAGAGTTTGCTGTGGATTTATTATGTACTTTTTCCCATGTTCTTTTGTTGTGTTTTTGGCATGCATTTTTGTTTGGTTGTTTGTATTCTGATGTGAATCTCAAATATTTCTTTGCTGTATTCTTTGCTTTGCTTGTTTCCTTCAGAGGCCTTTATTGTTTTCTCCTTGTTTATGGAGGGTTGGCTGGTCTAGGTTTCAGGTTTTCGTTTTGGTTATATATTGGGAGGTCTAGATCACTCTTCCCTTTTTGTTCTGAAGGTTCTCCAGAAAACTGGGTAGGTAACAACCAGGTTGGTATGCTGCTGAGTGCTGTGCTCATTCTACTTCCCGAGGGCCAGTTCCTCCAGGTTGGTTGTGAAGCCTAGTGTTCCAGGACTGAAGCTGTGTCAGTTTCATTGTTTCTTCTATTGCCTTGTGTCCCAGAATCATGACTGTGGTCCCAGTGGGACACTTGCTCCACAACTCCAGTGAGCAGGGAGGGAGGGGTGTTGCTCCCTCTGCTCTGCCTGCTGGCTGGGTAACTCTACCTGCACTGTAGTGCATGCCTGGTGAGATCCCCTATCCATCTCTATATCTATCTATCTATCTATCTATCTATCTATCTATCTATCTATCTATCTATCTATCATCTATCTGTATCATCTATCTGTCATCTATCATGTCATCTATCTATAATCTGTCATCTATCTATCTATCTATCTATCTATCTATCTATCTACCTATCTACCTATCTACCTACCTACCTATCTACCTATCTATCTATCTATCTCTATTATCTATCTCCTTGTAACCCAAATGGTTCTTTTACTGTAAAGAACCTTGATGGACACATATCTTATTTCCGTCTTTTCCTGTACTCTTTTGTCCCTCCATGTTTTACTCTGGGATATTTTCTCCTAACTTGACTTTCAAGTCACCAATGTTCTCTTTAGATCTTTCCTTTCTACATATGAATCTATCTAGTGAATAATTTATTTTTGTTATTTTATTCTATTTTTCAGTGTTAGAATTTCCATTTCATACCTCAAAAAATAGTTTCTAGTCCTCAAATTCTCCATCCTGGCTTTAATTTCCTTGAGGTTACGTTCAGTTACTTCACAGTCTGTGTCTGAAAACTTCGATATTTGTGTCCCTCCTTAGTTTGACAGGGAAAAGGCTCACCTTAGAGACCTTTCTCTTTCTTTTACTCTTGATAGCTTTTCTAACTGGAGGAAGGCTGAGCTGACTTATCTACTCTATTCTTTCTGAAAGTACAAGCTATGAGATTTTAACCATTCTGTTTTCTTATCATACTCATTTAATATTTCTGTAATAAAAATACACACCCTTTTATTTTGATGTTGAAAACTTTCCCAGGAAGGAATTACAAAAGAAGTCACAGGATAATATACATGAAGTAGCATGCATATCAGTAATATTTAAATAATTAGTGCATGCCGATAACTCTTCTAAAAGAGTTTATTTTTGATGTATATGTATATGGCACACAGATGTGTTCATGTGTGCATATGTATGCAGTTGCACGTGTATGTGTGTACACGTGTGTAGAGGCCAGAGGTCAATGTCAGGTGTCTTTCTTGATTGCTCTCCACCTTATTTTTAATTTTAATTTTTAAATCTATGTATAGGTGCATATGTATGTGTTTGAGTATGCTCATGTGGACGTGGATCGGTGGAGTCCAGAAGAAGGCGTTGTCTCCCCTGGATTAGAGTTACAGGTGGTTGAGCTGCCTGATGTGGGTGGTGGAAATGCACACTGGTCTTCTGCAAGAGCAGCAAGCACTCCTAACTGCTGAAGTGCTTCTCCAGCCCAAGTCACCTCAATTTCTGAGGCAGGTTCTTTCACCAAACCTCAAGCTCCTTGATCTGGCTAGGATGGCTGGCCAGTGACCCCCAGGGATCCACCTGTCCCTACCTCTCCCCCAGCACTGGGGTTATAGATGTGCACCACCCTGCCTTGCTTTTATGTGGAAAAGTCCAAACTGAGGTTCTCACACTTGTGTGACAGGCACTTTACCAACTATGTCATCTCTCTAGCCTCTTCTAAGGATTTTAAATGTATTGAGCACTTTACTTCACACAGGAACCCAAGGAGATAATTACTGTTATTACATGTTTGTTATTACATGTTATAGATGAGAGAGGACAGAAAAGTTGATGAACTTACTGATGCTGACATATCTAGTATATGATGTACTTGGGATCTTGTACAGACTGTGTACAAATAGTAAATTACCATGTTCTTTATATAGCACAGATGGCACACTGGCCTCACAATTGGTACAAAGAATACAACTAACCATAAAAATGGTTTCTTATAGGCTGTGAGGAAGATTATGATTTATTTTCTAATTCTGTATCTGTTCAATGTGGTAGCCACTAAACTTATATGTATCTGAACTTCAGTTAATTAAGATTAAATAAAAATGGAAATCAGTCCCTTAGTTGCAATTTCATCTCAAGTGCATTCAGTAGCCACAGGTGACTAATGATGATATTATTGAACAGGATAGAAAAGGATATTTCCGTCATTATAGAAGCTTGTTGGAGAGTGTGCTCTGTGGAGTTCAATAGTGTTTGAATTTTTTATAATTAGTACAAACTCATGATTTACTTTTGTAATTAAGTAGGAAGGATCAATGGCAGAATGGAACACTATTCACAGCTAAATTCCTTTTCCTCATTACTGGCCTGTATCTTTCATGCACCTCTTTGGGCTGGTCAAGGAGTCTCCTTCCCTAACAACTGTCCCTGAAGGAATTTTATTGAAGCGTTTGGGGTTTTTCTGGAAATGTACTGGGAATGACACTTGGCTGTTTGGACACAGTAAAAGAATTGCGTTGTTTTGAGCTCTCACTCTATTGTTTTTGAGCTATCCTAGCCAAATCATGGTTACAAAAATTTCATTGGAAGCATGTTGGGAAAATGTTAAAATTTACTTTACCTGAAGGTCAATCAAGGTCACTGATTGTGAATTTTAAAATTGTAAAAATGAGAAGGGAAATGTTTTTTAGAAGTACTCTTTCCATCCGAGAGATGGAATCACAGAAACCTGGGAATGAGTGTGACCATTCATCATGAACGGCCAGAAGAGCTCAGTTTTGACTTCTGTGTCCTCCAGGAAAGGCTCGATATGGACTTGACTAAACATTAAACAACGTTCATTTTATTTTTAAATTATTTGTATGAGGGTGCGTGTCTGTGTGTGGACATGGCCGCGTGAGGGTAGGTGCCTGCAGAGGCTGGGAGAAGGTTCTGGATGCCCTGGAGCTGGAGGCACAGGCAATTGAGAGGTGCCCAAATGGGTGCTGGGAACAACTCTGGTCCTCTGGGAGAGCTGTGTGTCCTCTGCGAGAGCTGTGTATCCTCTCAACTGCTGAGCCCTCTCTCCAGCCTCTTGACTAAACTTCTCCTCGTTGAAGTCCTTCCCCATAGGACGAGTGATATGAGTGGGGTGGCTACAGGCAGCAGGACCAAAACGAGCGGGCAAGAAGCAGCTGAACCAACAAGTTTGATCCCAGCAACAGAATGAAACGGCCTTTGATCTGACTAGCAACAGTCCAAGTTAGCAAAGGATCCAGGGCTGAGATGGAAAGGCCCAGGATATTAGCCAGATAGTTTCTCTGTGGGAAAGCAAGCGAATAGATGACGTTAGATTCTAAAATCATATGGCTCTTGTGTGCCCATTCTTTACTTCCACACAGTGTCAAGCAACCCCTAGCAAGAGGCTTGTAACAAGGAAGGCTTGTTTCTCCATCCTCATGGGGCTGCACCCTCTGGAGGTCAACTCTGCTTATGCTCCAGGAACGAGAGTCTTCTTTTGGGACATTGTTGGTCCTGAGAAACAATAAAGGGCGACACGGCAGAGTGGCATCTGTGAAGCGGAGCACACCACTCACTTCCACTCACATCTCAAAAGGCAAGATTGGTCACATGACAGAACATGAGGTTAGTGGGGTGGGACCATCCTCCTCCTGCTAGGATGCACAGCATATGCTTGGTAAACACCCACCACAGGAGCTATTGGAAGAGACGGCCCATGGGAGCTGAAAATGGGTTGTGATGAAGGCACAGGGCAGATGAAGCTGAATGTCAGGATCGGTCTCGCCCCTTCTTCCTGCTTTCTTCCTCCACTTCCTCCCTCTCTCTTCCTTTCTCACATGCTTTGCGTTCTTTCTTTACTTCCAACAAATGTCCACAGGGGTAGACACTGAGCTTAGGCTTTAACGATGCTGGATGTAAATAATATGGATTTTGTTTTGGGCAAACTCATAGTCCAGTGACAGGAAATAAAAGAAAGCATACACTCCGAATCAGCCATGTTACCATGAATACTGGGGCAGACACCTGGACCTCAGAACATACAAAGGGAAGTCATTCAACCCAGAATTTTCGAGAAGTGTGAGCAGTTCATGGAAGACTTCTCAGAAAATTCCTCAATCTCAAACTGGGAGTCATCGAGGCAGGAAGACCCATTCCTGAGGGAGGCGGTATAACAACGCAAAGGCACAGAGGTCTCTATGAAGACCGAGCCCAGTGTGGGTGGAGGGACTGAAAAGGATGGAGCTTAATGAAGCTTTAAGCAGTGAACTCATGGGTTGCACCAGCCATTCCACTAGGGCTTGTCGGGTGCTGACTGTGCAGCCCTGAAACTCCTGTGAGCATTGTGTGGAAGAGACCAATGATACAGAGAAGGAAGTGATAACGCACAGTAATGGGCACTGACTGTTTTCAAAGGTATTGCGAGTTGAATATAAGTATTAGTTTTTAACATATCCTGCAACCTCCTGCAGAATGCACCAAGAGATCCAGAATAGGAGACGGACGAGAGCAGCGGAGGGAATGACACAATGTTGAGGGATTTGCGGACCGCAGGAGCACCTGCCTGGGCAGCCATAGTAAAGATGGAGTCTAAATAGTCTCTCAGTCTCTCTCTCTCTCTCTCTCTCTCTCTCTCTCTCTCTCTCTCTCTCCTCCTCCTCCTCACACCATCTATAAACTGGAGGGGGGGAACTCTTGTAAGAACCTAGACGCATTGACACCCTGCTCTGGGACCCCTAGCTTGAAGACACTGGGAATTCAGTCATTTAAACAGCCCTGACTCTAGTATTCTGTTATAGCAGCTGAGCTGGTTAAGATATCCAATATGACACTGTAGAGATGGCTCAGTGGTTAAGAGCACTGACTGCTCTTGCAGAGGACCCGGGTTCGATTCCCAGCACCCACATGGTGGTTAAGAACTGTCTTTAAGCCAGGTGTGGTGGAACACACCTTTAATCCTAGCACTCAGGAGGCAGAGGCAGGTGGATCTTTGTGAGTTCAAGGCCAGCCTGATCTACAAAACAAGTTTCAGGCCAGCTGGGGCTATAGGGAGACCCTGTCTCAAAAAAAAAAAGACAAAAAAATTAATGATGAAAAAAAAAGATATCCAATATGACAAGAAATAATTGTGAACACAGACTAAATATATTTTCTGATATTAAAAAATCAGAGAATGTACCTCTAATATTTTTCCTTTGGGCCAATAATGGAACATATGCTCCTATAATAAATAAGGGACTAAAGATAAGGGACAGAGACTAGCTGAGGCAGAAGGAACACAGTTCTCAGGATATGCTCCAAAGACAGCATGGTGAAAGCGGATCTCAGATGGGCTTCGGGCCCAGAGAAACCAGTTCCTACTGGAGTAGTTATGGTTCCTGAAGTCAAGTGGATAAAACTGGTTACTTTACTGCATTCAAAGAAATTTATATGTATGGGGAGGAGTTTGTTGAATTAAGTATTAAGAGTTAGAAGCATCAGATGGATGCAGCAAGCAGTTCTAAGTGCAGGTGTAGACATGGGGGTGGGGGAACAGAAACAGTTCTCAGAGTGCAGTGCTGGGCTCAGCGGGATGGCCTTTGGCCAAGGATGGGAATAGAAATGCTGAACCCTGACCTATAATTGCAGACCAGGGCAACTGTATTGCTGGATGAAACCGCTGACAGAGGTTGGCAAACATTTCTGTAAAGAGTGAGATAAATATTTGGGGCTTGTAGGCCATATGGTCCCTGTCATATACCCTGTACTGTTGTCATAACGTTAAACCAACCACAGACGGGAGGTCCATAAACAAGGGACTGTGTCTGCCCTTCAGTATCTTTTTTTACAAATACACATGACCCTGCTGGTGACCTCTGGATAGAAGTATGTCTGTAGAAAGATGGCGGCGAGAGAAGTACAACTTCATGTTGTACTGGGGAGAAGGTAGGAGTTAATGCTTGTGATAACAAGTAGAACCCCAAAGTAATGACCTGACCATATTTTTCAGGTTACAGAGATGAATATCTAATGTGAATGAGGGCGGTGGCAGTGAGAGATTGCTGTTTACTGCGTGAACACAAGCTTTGTGGGCTGTTGATTCCTTTAACCTAAGTCTTGTAGAAGTTGTGTATAATAACTAAATTAAAAACTGTGTGGGGAGCCCACAAATGTTTGTTTAGGTGATTAAGGAAAGAGGAGGTCAGAGAGCATCCTGAAGGAGGGGGGCTGTGGGGACTGAAGTGTGGACTGAATATTCCCTATTCTAGGGGGAGATTCGTGTGGATAGGCAGGTATATGGATGGAGGAGGCTCTGGGCCTGGCAGCTGATAATGTGAATGACAGTAAAGAAGAGCCTTGGCCACTTCCCACTGCTGGGCTTGTATCAGCAGTGTCCTGGTGACCGGCATAGGCCCCAGCTGACTTTCCATGGTCTATGGGGTGGACACTATAGGTCAAAGACCCCAGAAGCCCTGTTACTGTGCACAGGTATATGCTATATATGGAAGTCTAGGAAGGTCCCTGCAGAGCAGAGCTGGGCAGTCCAGAGGCTGCATGGTGGTGACGCCTGGATGTGTCAGGTGAGCAGACTCATGAGGAGGTGAAGATGTTGGGGCCCCACCCCTGAGCTGAGCTGAGTGAGGCATACCCGGCGTGCTGAGATTTGTGGGTCTGAAGTACTCCCAAGGCTCTGAATCACAGCAGAGGTCTCACAGCCAATTAATGAAACTCATTTTGACTGGAACCATCGTTTGCGAATCATCATGTCTGTGCTCATTAAATAAATTGTCAGTGTCTCCCAGGCATTATGGATGCATTAGAAATTAGGGATCTTCATAAATAATGTTTCTGCTTGTGCTTCAAAGGAGGAGGACAAGGGTAGCCAGTTGGGAGGGAGGCTGGAGGCTGTAGCAGCCAAGGTGTGGGGGAGTGGGAGTGTGGAATCCCCCCCCGCCGGGAGGTGGGATCAACTGCAGGTGGGGCCCCTTAGCTCCTGCAGATTTGTCTGCTGCCGCTAAGTATAGAAGGCAGCCTTAGGACTGGCTCCGAGTTTGCGCACACATACGTTTTAGCCTCTTTCCATGGATCGGTGGTCATGGAGAGGTGAGGTGGCTGTGCTGTTTTCTCCTCTCTGTTGAGATGACCTGCTCATTTCCAGTGGCGGCAGCAGCTCTGGCAGTGTGATTGGTGCTACACCTGCTGAACCCTCTACTCTTCTTCTTCTCCCTTTTAAAATTGTATGTGAGTTTAATATGATCATATTTAGATGTCCTTCTCTATCTGTACCAGTTGTGGGTTTAAAATAATTCTCTCTCTCTCTCTCTCTCTCTCTCTCTCTCTCTCTCTCTCTCTCTCTCCTCTCTCTCTCTGCATTTGTGCACGCGTGTGAACTCACACACACAGCCTGTACACATGCTGAGAGGTCAGAAGAGGGTATTGGGTCTTCTCTATCACGCTCTACCCATTCCTTTAGAGGCAGGGACTCTCTCTCTGAACCTATAGCTCACATCCTCTCAGCTAGGCTGGGAGCCAACAAGCCTCAGTGATCCAGTGGTCTTCCTGTGTCTGCCCTTCTCAGAGCTGGGGTTACAGTCACTTTCAGAAATGCCTAGCTTGTTACATGGATGATGGGATCCAAACTCCGATGCTCATGATTGCAGAATGCTTTTAACCACTATGCCCTCTCCCCAGCCTCCTGTCCCTCTCTTCTTTAAGCTCCCAAGCAGCCAGGACCTGTGAAGCAAGAATGCCTAGGGGCTGACCTAGTCTGTGGATCTCCGGAAGCATGGTGACCTCTGAGCTAGACCCACTCTAGGACCTGTCATCAATGCAACTTGCACACCCAGACAAGCTAGCTTCGTGGAAATCTCTTCATTCTCAGTGCCCACAGAACCAGTATTACGGGACTTCTAGGAGCCTTGCAGTCAGTTCACCAAGCCTTACTGGCACATACTCTGTGCCCAAGTGCCCACTACTTCTTGTGCTGGGAAGACCCTTTTTCTCATAGAGCTCACAGCCAGGATGGATCTGTGGAGACACGTGTGTCTTGGGGAGCAGTAGAAAAGAGCCAAGCAAATGAGTAGACAAATCCAAATGGTGATGGCTTGGTGCAGAAGATGAGGCAGGCAGGTGACAGAGTGGCAGCAGAGGGGAGTAGCCAGGGCTGGTCCCTCTCAAAGGGACACTTAGATTGAGAGAAGAAGGAACATCAACTGAGGAATTTCCTGTATGGGACTGGCCTGTGGCCATGTCTGTGAGGCCTGGTGTGGGAGGCTCAGCCCACTGTGAGTGGTGTGGGAGGCTCTGTCCACTGTCAGTGGTGTGGCAGGCCCTGTCCACTGTGTATGGTGTGGGAGGCTTAGCCCACTGTGAATGGTGTGGGAGGCCCTGTCCACTGTGTGTGCTGTGGCAGACTCTGTCCACTGTGAGTGGTGTGGGAGGCCCTGTCCACTGGGTGTGGTGTGGCAGACTCTGTCCACTGTGAGTGGTGTGGGAGGCCCTGTCCACTGTGTGTGGTGTGGCAGACTCTGTCCACTGTGAGTGGTGTGGGATACCCTGTCCACTGGGTGTGGTGTGGCAGACTCTGTCCAGTGTGAGTGGTGTGGGAGGCCCTGTCCACTTTGTGTGGTGTGGGAGGCCCTGTCCACTGTGAGTGCTATGGGAGGCTCAGCCCACTGTGAGTGGTGTGGGAGGCTCTGTCCACTGTGAGTGGTGTGGGAGGCCCTGTCCACTGTGTGTTGTGTGGGAGGCTTAGCCCACTGTGAATGGTGTGGGAGGCCCTGTCCACTGTGTGTGGTGTGGCAGACTATCCACTGTGACTGGTGTGGGAGGTCCTGTCCACTGTGTGTGCTGTGGGAGGCCCTGTCCACTGTGTGTGGTGTGGGAGGCTCTGTCCACTGTGTGTGGTGTGGGAGGCCCTGTCCACTGTGAGTGGTGTGGGAGGCCCTATCCACTGTGAGTGGTGTGGGAGGCCCTGTCCCCTGTGAGTGGTGTGGGAGGCCCTGTCCACTGTGTGTGGTGTGGGAGGCTCTGTCCACTGTGTGTGGTGTGGGAGGCCCTGTCCACTGTGAGTGGTGTGGGAGGCCCTGTCCACTGTGAGTGGTGTGGGAGGCCCTGTCCACTGTGAGTGGTGTGGGAGGCCCTGTCCACTGTGAGTGGTGTGGGAGGCCCTGTCCACTGTGAGTGGTGTGGGAGGCCCTGTCCACTGTGAGTGGTGTGGGAGGCCCTGTCCACTGTGAGTGGTGTGGGAGGCCCTGTCCACTGTGAGTGGTGTGGGAGGCCCTGTCCACTGTGAGTGGTGTGGGAGGCCCTGTCCACTGTGAGTGGTGTGGGAGGCCCTGTCCACTGTGAGTGGTGTGGGAGGCCCTGTCCACTGTGAGTGGTGTGGGAGGCCCTGTCCACTGTGAGTGGTGTGGGAGGCCCTGTCCACTGTGAGTGGTGTGGGAGGCCCTGTCCACTGTGAGTGGTGTGGGAGGCCCTGTCCACTGTGAGTGGTGTGGGAGGCCCTGTCCACTGTGAGTGGTGTGGGAGGCCCTGTCCACTGTGAGTGGTGTGGGAGGCCCTGTCCACTGTGAGTGGTGTGGGAGGCCCTGTCCACTGTGAGTGGTGTGGGAGGCCCTGTCCACTGTGAGTGGTGTGGGAGGCCCTGTCCACTGTGAGTGGTGTGGGAGGCCCTGTCCACTGTGAGTGGTGTGGGAGGCCCTGTCCACTGTGAGTGGTGTGGGAGGCCCTGTCCACTGTGAGTGGTGTGGGAGGCCCTGTCCACTGTGTGTGGTGTGGGAGGCCCTGTCCACTCTGAGTGGTGTGGGAGGTCCTGTCCACTGTGTGTGCTGTGGGAGGCCCTGTCCACTGTGTGTGGTGTTGCAGACTCTGTCCACTGTGAGTGGTGTGGGAGGCCCTGTCCACTGTGAGTGATATAGGAGGCCTGTCCACTGTGAGTGTTGTGGGAGGCCCTGTCCACTGTGTGTGGTGTGGGAGGCTTAGCCCACTGTGAATGGTGTGGGAGGCTCTGTCCACTGTGAGTGGTGTGGGAGGCCCTGTCCACTGTGAGTGGTTTGGGAGGCCCTGTCCACTGTGAGTGGTGTGGGAGGCTCTGTCCACTGTGTGTGGTTTGGGAGGCCCTGTCCACTGTGATTGGTGTGGCAGGCCTTGTCCACTGTGTGTGGTGTGGGAGGCCCTGTCCACTGTGAGTGCTATGGGAGGCTCAGTCCACTGTGAGTGATGTGGGAGGCTCTGTCCACTGTGAGTGGTGTGGGAGGCCCTGTCCACTGTGCAAGGTGTGGGAGGCTTAGCCCACTGTGAATGGTGTGGGAGGCCTTGTCCACTGTGTGTGGTGTGGCAGACTCTGTCCACTGTGAGTGGTGTGGGAGGTCCTGTCCACTGTGTGTGCTGTGGGAGGCCCTGTCCACTGTGTATGATGTGGGAGGCTTAGCCCACTGTGAATGGTGGGGGAGGCTCTGTCCACTATGTGTGGTGTGGGAGGCCCTGTCCCCTGTGAGTGGTGTGGGAGGCCCTGTCCACTGTGAGTGGTGTGGGAGGCCCTGTCCACTGTGAGTGGTGTGGGAGGCTCTGTCCACTGTGTGTGGTGTGGGAGGCCCTGTCCACTGTGTGTGGTGTGGGACTCCCGGTCCACTGTGAGTGATTTGGGAGGCCTGTCCACTGTGAGTGGTGTGGGAGGCCCTGTCCACTGTGAGTGGTGTGGGAGGCCCTGTCCACTGTGAGTGGTGTGGGAGGCCCTGTCCACTGTGTGTGGTGTGGGAGGCTCTGTCCACTGTGTGTGGTGTGGGAGGCCCTGTCCACTGTGAGTGGTGTGGTAGTCCCTGTCCACTGTGTGTGGTGTGGGAGGCCCTGTCCACTGTGAGTGGTGTTGGATGCCCTGTCCACTGTGAGTGGTGTGAGAGACCCTGTCCACTGTGAGTGGTGTGGGAGGCCCTGCCCACTGTGTGTGGTGTGGGAGGCCTGTCCACTGTGAGTGGTGTGGGAGGCCCTGTCCACTCTGTGTGGTGTGGGAGGCCCGGTCCACTGAGTGTGGTGTGTGAGACTCTGTTCACTATGAGTAGTGTGGGAGTCCCTGTCCACTGTGTGTGGTGTGGGAGGTCCTGTCCACTGTGAGTGGTGTGGGAGGCCCTGTCCACTGTGTGTGGTGTGGGAGGCCCTGTCCACTGTGTGTGGTGTGAGAGGCCCTGTCCACTATGAGTGGCGTGGGAGGCCCGGTCCACTGTGAGTGCTGTCACTCGTGGGCAGGTGGTCCTGTG
Organism: Rhizomys pruinosus; assembly: GCA_009823505.1. Taxonomy (NCBI): domain Eukaryota; kingdom Metazoa; phylum Chordata; class Mammalia; order Rodentia; family Spalacidae; genus Rhizomys; species Rhizomys pruinosus. Next base: position 259,664 of record VZQC01002783.1, read on the forward strand.
TTGTACAGGAAAGAAGGCTGAGCGCCAGAGGAGGCAGCCAGTATGCATTGTTCCCCTATGGTCTGTGCCTCAGATGTTGCCTCCAGGATCCTGCCCTGGTTCCTACCCTGGTTTCCCTCAAGGGTGAGCTGTGATCAGAACACAAAAGAAATCCTTTCCTCCCCATGTATCTTCAGGTCATGGTGTTTATCACAGCCAGAGAGAAACCAAACCAGGCCACCCACTAAGCCTCTGGATGCTCTACTTGTCCTGACATGCTGGGGAGGGGAAAAGCACTAGGGCTAACCAGCAGACTTTGGGGGGCAAAGCTGCCAACAACAAGTCTGACGTCACTTCACTGTCTCTGGAGGAGGCTGGCATTTTTCTTGTGGAGCACTGCTGCTGATTCCGACCCCTCTCGGAGTGTAGATCGGAAGATTTCAACCCCATGCAGCTTCGGCATTTGGATTGTTTTGAGTTGAAGCTGATTGAGAATACACACACACACACACACACACACACACACACACACACACCTCTGCACTCCTCTCCATTGCCTAAAAGCAGGGCATACATTTCCCTTACATGAAGTGCCCAAATTTACCTCCTTCCTCTGCACTAGCACAGGGAAGGTGACTCTTGTCACTGCAGACAAGAAGCAGGCACTGAGAGGAATCTGTGTAAACAAACCCTCCTAAATAACTCTTTTCTGCCATTAGTTTCCCCATATATTATCTTCCTGCAATTTACTACACCAAAAAACCAAATCCCTTCTCCAATATCTGCTTAGTTCTCCACAAATCAGTAGGAGACAGGTGTTACCAGGGGGGAAATGGGTAAAATGGAGGGATTTAAATGGGAGGGCAAGATGGAGGGTTATATGAGGAACCCTGTCTGTAAAGGAAAAGAAGGAGCTCAAGAGAGTGAGGAGCACAGGAGACAAGTGTTATCAAGGGAGAAAGAGAGGAAACGGGGGGGGGGTACTTTAACTGGGGAGGCGGGAGGGAAAGCTTGGCAGGGAGAGAGAAAGGAGAGATAAATAATGCTTAGCTGGTATGAAAAACCAGAGGGAAATGATTACTTCCAAAGCCTACTGAAAAATTACACATACAGTGTCTCTACCTGAGTCCATGTGGTAGTTGAAAGCTATAGAATAAGATACAGTGCCAGCCAGGAGGAACCTCTGCTCAAGTTGCTGCCCAGGGTAGTCCAAGACACTCCTAAAATGGCACAGCCTGTTGCCACAGCTCTTGATTGCCTCCCAGAACTCGAAGGTAAGATCCTATTGCTGAAGATAGGACATAATTTGGACATAGGACTTCAAGCAATAGAGCTGGAACTGACCTGGAAGCCACCTCTCTGTAGGCCATCTCTCATAGTTTTGGAGGGCACTATGCAAGCAGCTAAGAGAGAATATCAGTAGATGGCTCAACCTCAGCATTAAGACCTAATAACCACAACAATGACCAGCGCAGCAAACTCCATTGGGTAGTAGTGGCACTTTTATCTTGGGGATAACCAGCAGCTACATAATTGGACTTAAAGCCCACTCAATGGGGAGAAACTTATGTGGGGAACTATAAACATAGCTAAATACATATGGCTGGAGAGGTCATAGATTGTAGAGAAAACTCAAAGGCCTCTGTTTTTACTTATGCCTCTGTTAAGCCATCTCATGCTGAGAGCAAGACACCCCAGCTGAGAGATTTACAACATATAAAAACCCTAATACCACAAGTTGGGACCTTCGTTCTCGGGGAGGCAGTTTTAAAGATTTGATGGCACACCCTTGGCTTGGGGAACAGGAATATCAGATTTCAGATGTGTCCACATCTCCAAAAGCTCAATTAAAAACTATGACTTGTCGGGGCTGGAGAGATGGCCTAGCGGTTAAGAGCGCCGACCGCTCTTACAGAGGACCCGGGTTCGATCCCCAGCACCCACATGGCGGCCGAGAGCCGTCTGAAACTCCAATTCCAGGAGAACTCCAGTTCCAGGGGAATCCGAGAGACCCTCTTCTGACCTCCGCGGCATTGCATGACACGGGTGCACAAACCTGCATGCAGACAGTACATTGATACACATATCGAAATAAATAAAATAAAAAAAAAATTTAAAATATATTAAAAAAAAACAAAAAAAAAACTATGACTTGTCAACTTCCTTAGAAGATTCTTTCATCTTCTTAAGGCGGATAGTCCCTAGTAACCAAGAAACTTTGCAATGAATGAGCTGGAAGGAATGAATGAGCTGGAAGGAAGGAAAGCTTCTGCCCTACCTTATTCTGTTCCATGAGTGGAGTTTGTAGACTGAGGTAACCAAAAATTAGAAGAAAAACATAAATTTTACGCAGCTGTACAGTAAAATGAAATCACAAAATTTCCAGATAAATGGATGGAACTAGAGACAATTATATGGAGAGAGATAACCCAGACCTTCAGATACTTATTTCTTTACCAGTTCTGTAATTTGGCTCTTAAAATTCTTGGCCATGTTTGACAACAGTTTCCTAAATTCCCGAAAGCTTGCCTTCACTGGTCTGTTTAAAGTGTGAGTCTCAGGCAGAGTTTCTAGGGGAAGGAAGAAACATCCTTGAACAAGTTCACACCTCCTGAAGGACATCGCAGGCTCAGGACATCACCAGCTCAGAACTACCTCCTTTTCTTGCTATAGCTGGGCTTCTAGGCTTCCAAGTCTGATCCATGTCCTAGATTCTTTCAGGCAGTGCTGGTGAGTGACAGCCGGGATGAGGGAGAGGTCAGCGGGGAGAAGGGAAGGGACCACAGGGCTTTTCCAAACTCATGTCCTGTGCCAACAATTTGTTTTGTTTTGTGAGATGGGATCACACTATGTGGCCAAGCCTGACCTCAACCTCACTTATCCTGGGCTGACCTGAAACTCAACATGTAGTCAAGGTTGGCCATCGACTTGAGATTCCTCCCCGTCCCCTGCAGCCTCCTGGTGCTGGGATCACAGGTGTGGCACCATGCTCAGCCCTTACCATCCTATTTACTTTTTAAAAATTACATTTTGGGGCTGGAGAGATAGCCTAGCGGTTAAGAGCACTGACTGCTCTTGCAGAGGACCTGGGTTCGATTCCCAGCACCCACATGGTGGCTGAGAACCATCTGTAACTCCAATTCCAGGAGAAATCCAGTTCCAGGGGAATCCAACACCCTCTTCTGACCTCTGTGGCATTGCACGACACAGGTGCACAAACCTACATGCAGACAGTTCATTCATACACATAGAAAATAAATAAAAAATAAAAAATTTTAAAAATTACATTTTCATGGCTGGAGAGATGGTTCAGCAGTTAACAGAGCTCTGCTACTCTTTCAAAGGACCTGGGTTTGAATCCTAGCACCTACATGATTGCTAAGAAAACATGTGTAACTCCAGTTCCAGGGGATTCGACACCCTCTTCTGGCCTCTGTGGGCATTACATGACATGGATACACTTACATACATGCATTTATGGACAGTTGTTAGCTACCATGGGGGGTGCTGGGAATTGAACCTGGGTCCTCTGCAAGAGTAGTTGGTACTCTTAACCATTGAGCCATCTCTCTAGCCTCTCCTGTGGTCATTCCTTATTAGGTCTCATTTTCTTTCTTTTTTTTTTTTAACTTAAAAGTATTTTTATGGATTTTTAGAGGAATTTCATACAATGTGTTTGATCATATTCAGGCCCCCTCCTCCATCTTCATCCCCACCCCTGGCTTCATGTCCTTTATTATTATTCTTTTAAGGCCTGTAAAATCTCAACAGGTAAAACAATAAGTCATTAGGAGTCAGTTTAATGGAATAAGTAGTAGAAAATTAGTATTAGCTTCTCCCCTATGTCTGGTGACCAGTATAGCCTCAGGTTCCTAATTCTGATACCAATGTCAGGTATGGGCTCCATCCTATGAAATTGACCTTAAATCCAATTTTGAGAGTGGTTGGTTACTCCCATAATATTTGTGCCACTATTATACCGATGGGAATATCTTGCCAGGCCAGTTGTTTCTGTAGTTCACAGGGTTCACGGCTAGGGAAGGCTGATGGTTATTTTTTCTTCTTGTGGCATGCATAGCACCTTCCAGCTCTATGACTAGCAGCCAGTAGAGAGGTCTGCATTTTCTTATTACATGGGATCATTAGCTCTTCCTTTTCTGAATTTCGTTTCCCCTTCTGCATTCTGCCTGTTTGACTCAGGTTATTTGGGGCTGGGAGGTGGGGTGGCAATGAAAGCCTCACATATTTGATGGGCTGTTAGTTTTCAGATATATTTAAGAATGGAGGTATGATATGGGAGAGCTAGCTCAGTTGATAAACTGCTTGTTATGTAAGCATGGGGACCTGAACTTTATCCCTGGGACTCAGTAAAGAAGCTGGGTGCCATGGTCTATGCATACAGTCCCAGCGCTGAGGAAGTGGAGACTGGTAGATGTCTCTACTCATGGCCTAATCAGCCTATCCTGTTTGGCAAAGTCTGGGTTGATGGGAGGCATTGTCTGAGAAAGCAAAGTGAACAGTCCCAGAGGAACAGTACCTGATGTGGACATCTTGCATTCACACACATGCACTCATGCATAGATGTGTGCCCACAAATGCGATCACACACACACACCACACCACACCACACAAAAAAAAAAAAAAAAAAAAAAAAAAGAAAGGGCAACTGGGCAGAAGCTGTACTTCCCTGGGCTCTGTGTGGGGAGATGGACTTGGCAGGGAAGCGTGATTCAGCTCTTTTATTGGGGACCAGCCCTCAGTGTCTACATGTTTGTTTTACTGGCTGTGCCAATGAGTGAGACAAATGTCAACCTTGTGCTCAGCATCATTAGCCAGGCATCTGCAGTCTGGCAGCCCTGCTCAAGAAAGAGGCTCATGACTCAGCCCATGGCTCTCATGCCCTCTACTTACTGCAGCAGCCCTGTCCTCCTCTCCTATGTGCTCACAGTCCAGGTGTTCTTTTGGGAAAGCCTGCAGAGAGCAAACGTACTGCTTTCTATTATAATAGAGGTTGGATGTGGGGAAGTTTTTACAGGGCTACCTGGTCCGCCCCTCTGCTTTGTCCCACCTCCGCTCCTGGTGCTTCCAGTTCTGTGCCTGGCTGGGGTCCTGTGGTCATACCCATGCCTCGCCAGCATGCTTTGCCTCTGCCTCACATTTGACCTTCTCAATTTCTGCTCATGTGATTCTTTTCCAGCTTTCTAGCTCTGAGAGGTAGAGCAAGTCTTGAAGATGTACGTCTGATAATAAATCACTCTTTTTTTTTGCTTACTGTGGGTGAAGTTTCTACAGTTTATAATCCAAAGGGTCCTAACTAATGCACAGGACAAGGCTTATGAGACAGACAATCTAGCATGACTTGATCTTTTCCTACAGAACACGTAACACCAGACTGCTGTAGAGGCCCCAGAAATGGGGGGACTCTGGGTGACCTCTGGCTTGTGTGACCATCAACTTTCCCAGATGCCACCCTGGGCTCCGTTTAGGGCACAAAGCCTTCCTCTTGGCCCTTCTGCGGCACTTAGCTGACTCTACCTCCCCATTCCATTTCCCTTCTGTTTAACTGCTGACATGAGAATGGCTGGCTCATCTCCCTTATCCCTTCTAGCACAGCAAAGGTGCCACACCTGCTGTGTGATAGAAAAATGGACAAGCCAAATGATTTCTTTTTTGTCTTTTTTGAGAAAGGGTCTCCCTTTAGTCCCAGCTGGCCTGGAGCTCACTATGTAGACCAGGCAGGCCTTGAACTCACAAAGATCCACCTGCCTCTGCCTCCCAAGTGCTAGGATTAAAGGTGTGCGCCACCACGCCCAGCGAGCCAAATGATTTTTTTTGTCTGTGGCATTCTTGTCTAGATGTGGATGACTTACCTTATATGCTTGTTATTTCAATATCTTTTTAGCATCTGTGATGTTTAAAAGTTTTCGATTGAGTTATTTTTTATTTTATGAGTGTTTTACCTGCATGTATGTAAGTGCATCGTGTACATGTATGTAAGTGCATCATGTACATGCAATGCCTGGGGAGGCCAGGAAAGGACATCAGATCCCCTGGAACTGGAGTTATAGACAGTGGTTAGCATCCATATGGGTGCTGGGAACCAAACTCAGGCCCTCTGCAAGAACAGACAGTGGTCTTAACCACTGAACCATCTCTCCAGTTCTGCGCATCTGTGTCATTAACAGCATGCAGATTCATTGCACATACTACTGTGTTATATAAGGACATTTTCACATACTCCCCCTCTACCCTCCTGCCCACCCCTTTCTTACCCTTCCTATCACTCATCCTTGTTTGCCTAGCCAGTTTTGCCTCTATAATCTCTCATTTTATTTATCTATATAAAATCTAAGAATCACAAAAGAGAGAAAACATAATATTTGTTTTTCTGAAGTTGGTATTCATTTTTCCTGCAAATGACCCAAATTCACTCTTCTTTAAGGCTAAAAAAATCCATGTGTATATATACCACATTTTCCTTAGCCATTGTTGGATACCAAGGTTGGGCCCATAACTTAGACATTGGCATGGTATGATTTTTTTTTATATATAAAACTGCTGTCATTTGAATGTTCCTTCTTCTATGTACCTGGTCTTTGTGTGTATGTGTGTGTGTGTGTGTGTGTGTGTGTGTGTGTGTGTGTGTGTGTGTTTGAGACAAGATCTTCCTGTAGTCCCATCTGGCTTGGAATTTACTCTGTAGACCAGGCTGTCCTTGAACTCACAGAGATCTGCCTGCCTCTGCCTCCCCGAGTGCTGGGATTAAAGGCCTATGCCACCATGCCCGACCTATATACTTGGTCTTTTCTCCTTTCTTTACAACATGCTCCAAGGTCAGCAGTACCATGCCCATTTGATTGGTGAGAGAACAGACATTCAGATAGGTCAATGTTCAGATAGGCCATACCATAAGGACACTTCCTTTGAGTGTGGCAGACCCAGGACTTGGATCCAGGCTGGTCAAACTCTAATGCCCTGGCTTTGCCCTCTACACTACCCTGTTGCTGTTTTATGTCTTGCCTGCTGCAGGTCAACTGTTTGGTTTCTGATTGTTTTCACCAGCGAGCAAGGGGAGGAATATATGTCAGTCATGTGAGCACCTAGCAAGTTTTAAACCTACCTGGTCAGCCTTTCTCTGAGACAGGATCACAGACTACATGATGTCAAGACTGCCACAGCCAAGGGACTGAGAGAGAGAGAGAGAGAGAGAGAGAGAGAGAGAGAGAGAGAGAGAGAGCGAGAGCACAGCAAGAGCTGGTAGAGTCATTTTGGATGGTACAAGGAGCAGCTTATGAAATGGAGAAATTGGGATGGATCTTGGGTGCACTTCTGAAGAATAAGATCCATTAGAACCATTCTTCGGGGGCGCTCAGGGATGGAAAGCACATTGCCGGAGTTACTTAAAAATGAGCTATCGAAGCTCTGTGGGGACTGATCCTGCTAATGGGGTGGGCAAGATACCTTACTGGGTCATTTTAGTCTCTGAGTTCTGCAAAGACTACTGTTCCTATGGTACATTGAGATTCATTGATGAGTTTCAATTCCTGCCTTAGTAGGAAGGAATTTCCCAGGCTGAACCGGAAGTGAGTGACGAGCCCAGCTCCCGGGGAAGCTTTCCCTTGGAGACCTTTCCTCTGTGCTCTTCCTGGGGTCTCCTGTGCCCAGCTTGGAGGAGCCTGTGTCCTGGCTGTGGAACCCTCTGGGGGCAGCACTGTAAAACGAGAGCCCAGCCCCATGTTACTTTGAATGTACTCGAGTACACGGAGTACACGTCTGTGATCCCCATCCAAGGCCCCAAGGCAGCTGGGAACTGTGACATATGCTAAATTGTCTGGATCCCAAAGAGCCTGAGCCAGCCAGCTGAGAGGCCCATAAAATCCTGCCTGCAATTCCCTGCCTCCATATGCTCCGAGAGGTGTTTGCTCAGCTTTGGGCTGGTGGGTACAGAGGGAACTCTGCTAATGGCATTGTTTGCCGAGTTAATTGTTCTGTTTGATCTGAGGCTCTTCTAGAATGTACAGGGAAATGAGGTGTTTGGTCAGGGTTTTCCTTGGGAGCAAGGTTTACTTCATAACTTGGAAAGCAGGAGAAGAAAGTTTAAGAAAATAAAAAGGTTGTTGAAAGGCAGGAAGGAAGATGTGCTGTATGGGGCTGAGGTACCTGAGCAATTGGCCACAACAGTGGGGAGGGTCTGCACACCAGTTAAAGCTTGCTTCTTTTTGCCTAGCAAATGGAGGGAAAAAATAATATGTCTCATAACTCTCCTTATTTATTATGTGTACATTATTTATTTCCAAAGGAGCTTCCCATAGGATATAGCAATGGGAACCTCTGAAATAAGGCTATTGTAATAAACTGTCAGATGTTACACAGAGGGTGGGGAGAGATGATCATATTCAACTCCTAGAAAAATTTGGCTACAAAAGTAACATAGTAAATTAGCCAAAGATACTAGAAATATAGCTACAACATAAGCAGAAATACTCAGGAGACCGGATTTTTCAGTGTCTGATGAAGGGATGTAAACTTGATTAGGGGGAGAGAAAAATTATTTCCTGGTCTTAAATTTGGAGGAGACATATTGAGGGGATAATATTTCCTTACCATCTCTGCCCTGCGAGGTTATTTTAAATAAATAAAATTAACCAAGGAAAAGTGTTTTCTAAAATAATCACCATAGCTACTTGCACAGTGATCCTGCTGTTGCTGGTGACAATTGCATCAATGGCAGTTTTGTTTGGGGATAGCTTCCCATGGCAAGGAGGCAGGGCTTGGATGTCTAAAGCTCCTGTACCATCCACGGAATTCCCTCAGCAAATTTAACTTTGTTTTCAGACTCAGTGGTTGGCAGTCAAAGAATGGAAAGTTTCTGTTATAGATGCTAATATCAAAGAATATTCCTAGAAGAACATAGAGTGAGATCCGAAGATGGAGGAGAGAGGGAAGCCTGGGACAGGCAGCTCCTACCTCTCAGTGGAGCTTCTCCAGACGAATGCCGCAGTTCCACTTACAGCTTATCAAACTCTCGTTGCTTCTGTTTGCTTCCGTCATTTATCTGGAATACATGGGAGCTAATGAGTTGTTTACAGTTTTATCAAGTAGAATATGTGCTCAATGCTTCTGATAATTTTATCAAACTGTTGGCCTAGAGTCCTTCAGATGATGTTGATGAGAGAGAGAGAGAGAGAGAGAGAGAGAGAGAGAGAGAGAGAGAGAGTTTCCCTGTGGCCCCAGCTAGCCTGGAACTTGCTAGGAGACCAGACTGACCTTGATCTCACTCTTGTTCTGGGCTTCACTGTATTTCTATATTTGCTCCTGGGGATCCTTTTACCAGTGTTTACACTACTTTCTATTCGTGTTCACTGGGGGAGCCGAGTCAACATGCTTCTGACTCCTGGATACCCCAATATCACTTTTCTTGGCTAGACTTATAGGAATGAGTACAAGGACTTAATCAGAAACACTAAGGCACAGAAGTGTGCTTGTTGGGACCACTGGACTAGAGTCACGCTTCCTGCTGGTTACTTCAGGCTGATGAAGCTAGCCTGCAGCTGTAGGGGCTGCCCATGAAGCACGAGATCAAAGATTCTGAAGCCACCTTGAAAGCCAGATGTGAACAGTGGAAAGAAACTAGGTTCCTGCAAAATGTATTAAATCCCTGGATCAGGACACTTCTGAAGTTAGATCTCTCTAGAATTGGAAATACCAAACTTTCTGAGCCCTGATTTCTTCACATGTAAAATAATGTCACTTTTAGTCACTTCATGGTGCTACTGGGAAGGCTGAATGAGAAAATGGGCCACACAGAGTCTGATGCCTGCCATGGGATATGTGTAAAGTGTTTGTCACAGGCTCATGGGCCTGAGCACTCGATTCCCAGCTAGTGGTCCTGTTTTGGGTGGTTGTAGAGCCTTTGGGGCATGACATCTGGCTGGGTTACATAGGCCACTGTGGGAGACCTTGAGGGTTGTGGCTCAGGCCTTGCATCATGTCTTACTCCTGGCTTCCTGACTCCCAATATGTGAGCAGCCTCTACTACATGTTCGGCCATCGCCAACTTCACCACAACGGACTGAAACCATGAGTGGAAAGAATTCCGCCCTCCTCTAAGTTGCTTCTGTTAGGTAATTTTCCTTAGTGATGATAAAAGAAAGAAGTGCAGTGTGTAATGTGTGTGCAAGAAGTGGCAGTCTCCGCTCACTCCTCTCCTACCTTGCTAACTCATAGGGACTTTAAATCTTTTATGCATACTGACAGGCTAAATGCCATGTGGTTCAGTTTAACTTAGCAGGTGTTCTCTGTAGTTCTCCTATCACACAACCTCCCCTCTCCATTTTGCAGCTTCTTGGCTGCCTCCCTGTGGGACCATGAGTACCTGGATGATAGGGGTGGCACCCGGAATTTCCCGCACAGCTGCCATGTGGCAGAGCAGTGCCCGCATATATGCAGGCCATCGTACTGCCCAGAAGGACTCAAAGGTGCCTTACTTTGAGTTGAGAAATGTTTGAGCTTATAAGCCTAGACTTACACTCTTTCCTGCTGGTAAGGTCAGAACTTTGGTACAAGTGCACAAAGTGTTGCCAACCTGCTTTAACCATGGCAATGTGTATCTTTACCTTCCTTCCCTCTGTGTTTCGTTTTGCATGAGTGTGTGTCAAGAGCCTCTCACACAGCCCTGGGCTCTCTCTCTGCTCGACAAGCCAGCAGGAAAAGTGTTTCTTTCTATTCCCGCATATGTCAAGAGCGGGTGCTCAGCAGTCTGGAATGAGTCACATGTCTATCTCTGCATCAAACACACAACTAGGAGGTATAGAACTGGATGTTTCTAGTCAAAGAGCCAGCTTCAGATGGAAGGGCAGCCTCACCCCAAACAGCATGGCTCGAGAGTGAGAGTGGGGGGCACAGATGCAGAAGGTAGAGACTCTCTCTTTCCCTTTCTCAGGTCACTTGCATCTTTGTCCTTTATATATTAAGAGCTCAAGGCAGCTACTGGGGCTCTGGGGCTGCTCCCCCTTCCTGGGGTCTTGTGCAGCTGGCAGAACCCCCATATCCCTCTTCATTCAGGGGTCCAATTGACCTCCATTTCTAGAATAAAGTTGATTCACAGGGAGGAGCCTCATCTCCAAAACTGAACCCCTTGATAAAAACACGGTTTCAGTATTATTCTTATTAAAATCTCCAGAAATCTCAAGGGCTGGACGAGCTCAGTTGGTACAGTGCTTGCCTAGCACATAGGAAACTCTGAGTTTGATCCTCTAACACTACGTAAAGCTGTGCACAGGCCTGCGATCCCAGCACTTGGGAGATGGTATAGGAGGAAGGCCTTCCTGGGCTGTATAGTGAGATCAAGGCCGATTTGGGGTATACAAAATCCCTGTCTGAAATCAGTCAGTCAGTCAGTCAGTCAGTCAGTCAATCAACCAACCAACCAATCATCCATCAGTCAAATTCTAGGGATCCCAGTTCAGTGTAAGAACCAGTTACTTCCTTACTCAGAGAGCCACAGTATTAGACAGCACTGAAGCAAACACAGGGACTTGAATGTCCTAAGGAGTCCGATGAAAGGCTTTACAGACCCGCCCCCAAGTCAAGAAAGGGAAACAGGACACCAAGACACTCTGGGAATCTAAGAAATTTCACCCATGGTGCATGCGATCCACCCCATCCCCATGGATGCTAAGAGCCCACAAGTGCACCTGTGCTGTTCTCAGAGCTAGCGCTATGGTGAGGGCAGCCTGCCCTGCAGATACTGCAAAGCTTGGATGCAGGCCTCTTCTGCAAGGGGCCCTGTGAGCTTTGCTCTTGCTGTCTCATCTGTGTTTATTTCTTTCCTAAACATGAAGCTGCTGGCAGTGTGGATTATTATGGAGGCTTGGTCTTGACCTCACTCAGAGAGCTGGCTGGCCCCTCCGGGGCTCCAGGGTGGACGGCATGTGGTATTCTATGGCTGTGTCTTGGCTGTCCTTGCAGTTTCATCTTCATAGCCCGCGGTGGTTGGGAAGCTTCTGATATTGTTTGAGTACTACCCAGGCCTTCATCAAAGCCTGCCCTTCCTGCTCTGTGCTCACAGCTCACCGTCCTGCAGCTCCCTCATGAGAGACTGAGCACCAGGGTCTGAGAGCACAGCCCCCCAGACCTCTCATCTCCAGTCACAATGCCATGCACAAGACAGCTCAGATCACAGGTCAGCGCTGAGCTGGGAGCTGCCTCTTCCTGGCTGGTGTTTACTAATCCCAGGCCTTTATGGAAACTGCACCCTCAGTTGAAGGCATTCGGTGAGATGCACGGCTGCGCATCTCTGAGTCTGGGGATTGCAAAGGCCACAAATGCCAGCCCAGCCTTGCTGCCAGTCCACAGCCCCCACGGATGCAGGGGAGGTGGTGGGAAAGAGGCAGTGTTTGCACTGGCATCTCTGTGGCCTTAGGGCTGACTATGGGACTCAGGAACCCGATGATCATGTCCTCAGTCCAGGGTCAAGGCTATTCCTCATTTGCCAGGGGAGGGCTCCAACAAGGGGTGGGCGGAGGGAAGCCCAGTCTTCTTAGAGTTTTCTCAGGACATTCCTTACTTGTTTGTTCTGAGACAGAGCAGCCCTCTGTAGATCAGGCTGGCCTTGAATTCCTGCCTCTGTCTCAGTGCTGGGATTGCAGCACCGGGACAAACCTTTGGGTTTCAAGTGTTCCAGGTAATCTCTCAGTGCCTCTAAGCATCCCTGCCGTCAGCCACCTTGACACCAAGGAAGCTCTCCTCTTTGCTTTCCCTTCGCTTCATGGACACTGTCTCCAGAGTTCTGCTTTAGGGCCTCTGCTGGCACTACCCTCCCCTCCCCTCCCCTCCCTCCCTTTGCCTCTCTCCCCTCCCTCCACTCCCCTCCCTCTACTCCCCTTCCTCTCTCCCCCTTCCTCTTCCTCCCCTTCCTCCCCTACTCTTTCTCTCCTCCCCTCCTCTTCCCTCCCCTCCCCTTCCCTTCCCTTCCTCCCCTCCCCTTCCCCTTCCTCTCCCCTCCCCTCCCCTTCCTCCCCTCCCCTCCATCCCCTCCCCTTCCTTCCCCCTCCCCTCCCCTCCCTTCCCCTCCCCTTCCTTCCCCCCTCCCCTCCCCTCCCCCTCCTTCCCCTCCTCTTCCCCCCCTTGCCCAACTCCTCTTCGCCTTTGGGTGGCCACCCTACTCAGGCTGCCCTTCGTTGCATCTTTGCTATTGACTGTTACAACCGTCCCACTAGAGTCTCAAGCTTTGGTTTCCCTCTTCTCGCTTCATCCCCCATCTCTCCATGAGGTCAGATTTCCTGACACAGGGCTATGAACAGGCTTCCTCTCAACATCTCAGAGTCAAGTCTAAACTGGCTAGGTTAACATGGCAGACTCTCATGAGCCGACAGAACAGGCTTTGTCTTGGTTCTGCTCCATGTACCTTATGCTCTATCCCAGGGGTCTCAAAGTGGGGCCCCACATCACAACACCAACATCACCCAGGAACTCGCTAGAGAGGAAAATTCTTGGCCGTGACTCAAACCTGCTGGTCTGGGAGAATGCTTGTTCTGGTGTTTTGAAGGATTCTGGGTGGATCTCACAGCTGAAATCTGACACCTGAGGCTCTGACTGGGCGTTGTCATTCCTGGATGCACAAGAAGCCCCTGGGAGATGATAAAAATTAAGCCCATTAGAGACCTACCATTTAGGGGTTCAGAGCAGCAGGCTTTCCAGTCTGCATTTTCAAAAGCTTTCAGGCATCGCTCTTGACTTGGCTTTTCCCTGCACCCTGCACCAGTCCCAACTTTGCTCCTCTGTCAAATGTCCAGCCCGTGGGCCCTGTCTGCTAGGGAAGGAGTGACCTTGCACTTTCAGAAAACAGAAACTCAGGGCTGGGTGTGGAAGTACATACCTACAATCCCAGCACTCAGGGAGCTGACCCAGGAAGGCCATGAGTTCGAGGCCAGCTTGAGGTGTACAGCAAGACCGTCTCCCCCAAAGCAAGCCAAACAGACATTTTTAAAGTAAATGTTCAATAAACTCACAAGTATTTGTTATGATTATATTATAATGTTCTAATCCTTTGAATCTGCTACTGATCATGCCTGGCATTTATGGAATGCTGACTATGATTGAGACACTTTAAATGCTTTAAATGGATTAATCTATTTAATCTTCTTGAAACACTACAGAAGAAGAAACTAAATTGTGGCTCCGAGAGGCTAATTAACTTGCCTAAGTTCACACAGCTAGTAAGAGGCAAAGCTAAGAATCAATCCCCGCCGTTTAGACTTTAGATTTGCTACACTGTAACATTTCAATATATATTGCTATGTGTAATAAAATAGCCACATGACAACAATACTTTCTGCTTCCCTGAGCACTTAGTAGGCAGGATTTTTGTTTTTCTCAGCAACTTTGTGAGGTAGGAGCTGAGATTGTGGTTCCCATGGTCAGGATAGACAGGCCAAGCTAGAGACAGACATCTCTAGCATAGGACACATACCAGAAGAGGCTGGAACTGGAGTTCCAGGCCAATGTTTGGTTCAAATCCAGATGTGCCTGGCAGAGCAGCTTCTCAGGGGCGGTAGGGTAGGGGTGGATCTGTTTGTTTTACCCGGGCTTTTCATACCTGGGTGCAGGTCCCGTTTGTAGCCTGGTGCAACCCTGCCGTGCTAGGTAGGGGAGGACATGGGAAAAGAAGGCCTTGGTCTTGGCTTGATAAGGCTGAGACTATCTGGCCTTGCGGGGGAGTTGGCAGTGGGGGTGTACCAGTTCACAGCCAGGCCTAGGGGGCTCACCTGGGTAAGGGAGGACCCAGGGATATTCTGCTAAGTGGTTCAGGCAGCAGAGGAGTTCCTGAGAGAGGCAGAGATGTGGGCCTGGAGCAGAGAGCCCTGGTCGGGGGCCACTGCCTCCTCCAAGGACTCTGGATGGGTCCATAGGATATGTACTTTAGTGATGGACCATAGACTTGGAAAATATTGAGCACAGTTCAGTTTGGGGGCCTGTGTTTCACAGTATGGTGGAGTGTCCCCCGTCCCCCCCCACCAGAGAGCTGTGGTAAGGACTACATACATGGATGCTCAGGGTATGTTAACCCAATGCTCAACACCCAGGAAGTGATGAGCTGCTTCTTGTTATTAGTGAAGGTCAAGAGAAAACTAGCAGACAGAGGAAGGAAACAAAGACAGAGATGTGCTTGGTGGGGGGGATAAGCACCAAGCACTGTACATAGAAAGAGCGAGCCACGTGAGTGTGGGTTTTCTGGGTGAATAGGAGCTTGCTGCTGGGTAAGGAGGCTGAGAGTGGGGCAGCATTCCAGTGCCAAAGTGCAAGTATTACTTGTACAGAAAATTCCAAGAGATTCGAACAAGATGCCATTTGACAGGCTGTGGCCTGGCACAGGGAGGGAACCATGATGGGAAAGTAGAAGGGGTGTCTACTTGCTGGATGGGCCAGTAAGTATTCATTGAAGGAATAAATCACTTTCTTTGAAGGGTAATGTCCCCATGTACAGGATGAGCTGTGTGGGGAGCAGATTCTATACATGACCACTCAGAAAGGCTAGGTGGGGCTCAGCCTTGTCCTGGATGGATGCACCACCATTTCCCTGAGAAGGCTGCGTTCAAAGGCTCATCCTAGTGCGGTAGCTATGCCTGTGACAGATGCCCCAAGGGCTGGCCCTGGGCCTAGAGTGTGGACCATGGGTGGGTTTGGCTGTAGTGATATGACAGGTTGTTAGCATGAAGGTCTGAAGGATGTGCCGACATCCAGGGTTCCCCTGCACCTGCCCCATCATCTGCATCTCTGTGTTGCAGAGTTCCTCTCCTAGGTGTCCAGACCTGCAGCTCTACACTTACCTAGTTTTCTGACTGCGTGGCATTTATGCATCAAGGTCATGTTTATGCATCATGCTACCTCCATGACACTCCTTGTCTTGTCCTTGTCTCTCCTGGCTGCTCTATTTGAAGTTAACCTTCTGAAAGCGAGTCAGCTAACCAACTAATGCGGGCTCTGCAGGGTCCTGGCACCCCAGGCCCAGGGTCAGATGGACAGCTAGATTTGTGTTTTGGCTGTGACCCTTAGTGATTGTGTGGCCTCAGGAAAGGGACTTGTTCTAATATTTTCATCTGACAAGGGCTAATGGTGGCACTTGTCCCGTAGGTAGGGTGATTGTTCTCATTTGTTTCTGCATTGCTGTGATAAAACGCTCTGACCAAAACCAACTTGGGGAGGCTTATTTGGCATATGTATCCTGTTCCGAGCTGGGCAGGAGCTCGGAACAGCATCCTGGAAGCAGGCTGAAGCACAGATCAGGGAGGAAGGCTACTTACAGGCTTGCACTTCTGACTGTGCTCAGACTGCTTTCTTGTACAACCCAGGACCACCTGCCCAGGGGCGGCACCACCCACAGTGGGCTGGGCCCTTGACACCATTCAACAATCAAGAAAATGCCCCACAGACATGCTCAGAGGTCCAACCTGACAGAAGAAGTTCCTTGCCTGAGGTCCAGTCTGATAGAGTAAGTCCCCACCTGAGGTTCCCTTTTCCCAGGTGTGTCAAGTTGACAACTGACCATAGTGACTGTGGAGCTTAAATTACTATTTGAACAGGTGTGCCTGGCACTTGGTAAGTGCTCTGTAAACCTTAGCCATTCCCCACATACTGGTCAACCCAAGGAAGGAGCCGGTGCTTGGGAGAACATAGGGCTTAATGTGAGATCCCTGCAGCCAAGGTGGGTGGAGAGAGTTCCGCAGTGTCCCGGCATGCCTCACACTCTTGGGGATACCAGCTGTACAACAGGAACATACAGGGCTAAGCTGGAGAGTTCCAACCTTCTTGGAGGGAGGAAGGCAATTGGTAGGGTGAAGTCAGAAGGATGCTATGTTATATTTCTCTAATGGGACACAAAGATGTACTAGGCAGAGACCTACGATGACATAATATTTGAAGAACGAGATAATGATTTTCCCCGCTCCTCCCCCCATCCCACTTCCTGTGGCTTTTTCCCAGTCAATCTAGGCTAGTATAAGTTTATTCTCTAACGGAAGAATTCTATAACACAAAAGGAGAAACAAGATCCACACTGCCTTGGATTTCAAAGGTACAGTCCCCAGGGGTCTGGGCAGAGTTTAGGACACAGTGAGGCTATTGATAGCATGCCAGGCCTAGAGAGAATCCCGTCCTGAGCTGGGTGGAGACCATCGCCTCTGGCAGTGTCCCTGCCCAGCCTCCGCTCTTCCCAGGAAGTTCCCTCCAGTGCAGACAGAGCATGGCTGGGGGCCCAGGACTGGACCGCTGTGTCCTTTGTAGGACTATTCTAATGGGCTTCCTTTGCTCAGCTCCATCCCAAGTTGGGTTGGTGGAGACTGTTGCTGCCTCTCCACCTCTGTCTTCACAGGTTCTCTCCCACAAACCTCTCACAGACCTAACTCCACTTCAGTGTCTTCTTTCTAGGTCCCCCCCAAAGGAAAATCTCCTATCATCTGCACTAAGGTAGCTTTAGGGAGTCTGAAGCAAGGAGAATTTGCACCCCGCAGCTGGGCAGAGCTCCGGGAGGCAGAGCTCCGGACAGCAGAGAAGAAATGGTTTCTGGTTTATCCCGGGAGGCACCAGAGGACCCGATTCCCCACCGTCTCTCAGCCCAGTGTGTTCTAGTGTGGCATAAGCTTGGAGCACGCTGGGCCCAAGCTGGACCCAAGAAGCCTTAGGCCAGGGATGAGGACTGACTGAAGCCATCAGCACTTAAATGACCAAACCAGATGGCCATGCAGACATTAGCCAACACCAGCAAGGACTCGGGAAGACTTCTCTTGCCGTCACCCTAGCACTGTGTGTGGACACCCCCTCTTCCTGCGGGGAAGGGACAAAGGCTTTCTTATCTCAGGATGGTAAGGATGCTTTCTTTTAGAGAAATAAAGATTAAGATTTCTCGTCGCTGGCCTGGGATTTGCACTTAGTCAGCTCCAGCAAAGTCTGGGAGGCCAAGGGCAGACACATCGCTCTGACCCGGAAGGCAGTGCACAGGCCTTTTCCAAGCAGCTCCGGTCCCGTCTGCTTGTCCCGAGTAGGCTGTCCCTGTGAGACTGCAGGGCATGAGGGAAGCGACAGCTGCTGGGATGCTGTTCTCCGTGGCAGATTGCAGGCAGGCCAAGAGCCAGAGCTGCGGGAGAATCAAGGACACAGCAGCGGGACCTGAAGGGATGTGACTGCTCAGGATGGCAGGCAGCAGGGGCGACAGCCAAGAGTTGAGACGGGAGGGCGGAGCGGGTTGTAAGGGAAGCGACCTGACCTCAGCAGGTCTTGCAGGTTGGAGAAAGAGGAGCAGGCTGAAGCCAGCACAGGCAGGAAGGGTGGGAGGCCCTGGCTAGTTCCTGGCTCCTTCTCCAAATGCATCAGGATGGAGAGGGATTGAGAGCATGCGCCCATCTTAACCCCTGGACCAGAGAAGCCACTTGAAGCCCTCAACTTCCCCGTGCACGCTGGGGTCAGAGAACGACCGGTGAAGGCATGCCGCCGTCGCCTATGCATTTGCAGTTCTCTTTGCCTCCTGGGTGAGCTTCCGTTTCCCCCGCTTTCATTGTGTCCTTTCTGTTTATAGCACCTCAGACATTCCTCTTGCTTCAAAGGTAGAAGTCTAGGCACCCTCAGCGTGGAATTCAGAGGCTCCGTCCTTTCCCATGACTGTCCGTCATTTCTGGCTGAAATGATGCAGCGCCAGCTCTCCCATGGGCCCCATCACTACCCGCACATTTTGCTCAAGGCCTTCTCAACCTCCTTCTTCCTTGAAACCATGGTCTGTCCTCTTCAGGATCAGCTGCAGCATCCTCTTTTTCAAAAGCTCTTTGCTTCCATCTGCTTCCTATCCTATCTCCCTCTCCCTCAGCCCCCCAGTCCTTCCCTCAGATACACAAATATAAGCTGTTTTTCTTTACTGACTCCCCCCCTACAAGAACAAAAGAATCCTCACCCCTCGTCTCTTCTATACCTCAATGAACCCTTATTCTTATAAAAAATAAAATGATAAAGTAATAACCATCAAACCTCAATCTTTGCTCACCACTGGAAACAGCAATCAAATGTGAATATCTATAACCTTAAACCTAATTTTAAAAAAGGAATTCTGTTGGTCATCAGGTTTAGAGGCTAGGATGAATATTTGTAAGAGATATAAACCATTTTAAGACAATGTATGCAAATAAAGGGTATATTACAAGGATAAAAAGAGGAATTCTAACTACAGGGATGAAGTCACCCTCATGAGGAATTGGTATGCATCTGGTCATTTTTGCTGGCTGCATTTGCAAACACTTATCCCAAGTGGAGAGAGATTTCCTTTGCATTTATATGCTGCACTGTGTTGGCCATTTGTAACATCTGCAAAGACATCTGGATAATTTCATTTCCATAAGCATGGAGATGTTTGTGGCTGTTTAGACACATTCAAGACAAGGGGAGAAACTGCGTTACCACAAGTTCATGTACAAACGATTTGTGTGTGCAGCAAGGGAGGATTTTCAATGAGATTCTTCTGGATCCACCGGCCAGGGATGGGCTGGGACTATTGGGCTACTTGAGAGGCTGGGGGTAGGACCTGGGGGCTGACTCTCAATTCTCATACCAGGAGAGGCACTTTGGATCTGTTTTTATCCACTGTGCTGGATACAAGAAGCTATAGGGGCTAAGGAGAAGGCTTCGTGGGTAATGTGCTTTCTGTCTGGGCATGAGGATCTGAGTTTGGACCCCCAGCACTGTGTAAAATGCTAGGTGGTGCATACCTGTAATAGCAGCACCGCACCGGGAGGCTAAGACGGGTGGATCCCTGGAGCTTGCTGATTGAGCTCCAAGTTTAGTGAGAGCCCCTGTCTCAAGTGAACAACTGAGGAAGATACCGGATGTTGACCTCCAGCCTCCGCATGCGCTGTGGCTGTGTATGTAATACATGTACGGGTGCATACCCGAATCTTTAGTCTGTGCTTTACAGGTGTGAAACTAAGCAAGAAGAGCAGGCCGTCTGCAAGAGAGCTCTGCTCTTGGTGCGGAAGTGACCACATGCGGGGCGGCTTCCAGAGCTGGCTGGCTTCTGGAAGAATGCCGCTTGGCGGAATAGGGCACATGTAGATGCGGCAGCTGGATAAACCTGGCTTCCAGTACAGTTGGGCTCCTTCAGGGGAGGGGTGTGGTTGGAGATAAGCCACTTTGTCTTTTGGAATACTGGTTCAGTTTCCTTATTATAAAATGGGATTCACAATGTCCTCCACGAGGGCCCAAGTAGCTGTCACATAATGGAAGCCTGGTCTTTGGAAACAGGACTGGATATCCCACAGGAGTTCCTTTGGGGATTTTCCCACCCCCTCAAAACATGGCACATAGGCAGCCTCTTGGGGGAAAGCGGACTCTGAGACGAGCTGGGTAATCACGAGCGTCCATCCAGGCAGGGGACACTGGGCCTCTGGCTCTGACAAAACTTTCTTATTTGGAAAGCAGAACCTTCCTGCTATTCTGCCAGGAGACATGCTGGGTTCCTAGATAGTACTGTCTAGTTCCTTGCCTATTAGTGTGTTGTATGTCAGTGTGAAGCCAAGGTAGCAGAATCCAGAGACAGCTCCAACCTCCTGACTGCCAGGAAAGGCAGCCACTTCACCTGTGTGTGCTCTGCAGCCAGATCTGAGGCAGCCGGCTCACGATTTCCATCAGAGACACTGGAAGCATCACCTGGAACCTCCAGGCTGAGAAGTTTCCCAGTACTGGCCAGTGAAGGCTCTTATATCTCATTCAGATGAGAGGAAAGCATCTCTGTAGAGCACAGTCCAGCACTCTCGGTCTCCAAAAGGATGCCTTTCACAGTAGAGCTTTGATCCAACAAAGTTAAATTTGAAAAAAATCCATAGTTTAAATTCAGAATGTTGATTCTCTTTTTAATTATAAAACTAGAATAGTGCCTATGGGGAAAATGACCCCAAGTCATAATAAAAACACATTAAAAATGTAGTAAACCCAGACGCATGAATCTAATTAAAATTAAAAAAAAAATTCACCTTTCGGGGCTGGAGAGATGGCTCAGCAGTTAAGAGCACTGACTGCTCTTGCAGAGGACCCAGGTTCAATTCCCAGCACCCAGATGGCAGCTAAGAACCATCTTTAACTCCAGTTCCAGGGGACTCTGACGCCCTCTTCTGACCTCCCATGGCATTGCATGACACGGGTGCATCAACCTACATGCAGAAAGTACACTCATACACATTAAAAAAATAAATTAATTAATTAAAAAATTTCACCTTTCAATAAAATATCAATGAAATTATTCAGTGTTACTGGAATTAGTATCGCTTAAGTCAAAGTCCCCCATGTGTGGCTGGATGACATGAGCCCAGATGTCTGCCTTCTGTCCCAGAGCACAGCTTGACTTACTTGCTCTGTCTTTTCCCAGGCTGGGCAGGCAGCAGGAACTCTTCCTGGTATCCCAGGATTCCCTGCAGGCCATTTCTTTGTTCCTAAACTACTCTAGCCTAGGTTAAATCCAAGTTACAAACTCTGGGCTCCATGAGCAATTTTTGTTCCAATGGTCTCTTTAGTCTTCTGAAGTTTGAGGTTGGCTCTCAAACTTTGAGACTGGGCTCATTGCTAGGGGTGCTCATTGCCCTGCGGAGTCGTCAGAGGGAGCGTCAGCATCTCTGCTGCCCTCTGGAGCACAGTGGTCACCCCAGCATCAGAGACAGCCTGCTCTCCTCTGAGTACAGTGGAGGAAAGCCTCCTTCCTTAACCCTGTGGAATGTGGTCACGTGACTGCTCAACTACGTGAGGGGAAAGAGACAGGACCGAGGCCAGAGCCAAGGGGCAGAACAAGAAGGGACAGAAGGGAAGAACGTAATGTCTTCCTGAACTGTTACTCCCACTACATGAAGCTGGCCTGTGCCTGGGAGGTGTTGGAAGGGAGAATGAATTGCCAAGGTGCAGAGAGGGAGGGAGAAGAAAAGGACAAAGAAGCCGAAGAGAAGCTTTTTGTTGTTGTTGTTGTTACTTAGTATTGTTTGGAACCTAAGCTATAGAATAAATGACAAGTACAACACAATAAATACTCTTCTCTGGGTTTCCCTTCTTGTTCATCCTTTATTCTCGTCCAAGTCTCTAGATAGAGAGGCTCCACCTCCTGTGTGTTCTTTCATTCTTATCCTGACATGAGGCCATTTTTCCAGTTACCTCAGAATGTCAAGCCGGGTGGAGTCATTAATTCCTTATGCTTGACCTCGTGCTGTGATGGATGAGACTGATGACTTGTCCCTGGCTTCTGTTAAGCCAACCTCTCTTTTTTTCTTTTTCTTTCTTCCCATGTGGCACTTTTTCATTCTCTTACAAGCAACCATTTCACTCTCCTGCTGTTGAAAATCCATGCTCCCAGGGCTCCGTTCTGACTCTCTGTGCTGTCTCTGCTCTCTGCATTTCCTCTTCTAAGCCCGTGGCATCTTCTACCATGGCTGTGCTGCATCTCCAAACTCAGCCTCTTTCTTGAGTTCTGAGTCATTGTGAATGTCTCTGAGATGTACTGAGAACATGATTTGCCCCTAGGATCATCATTCTTATGGTTAGAACAAGGAAATTGAACTATGTACCTTAGGGAGGGAGAAAGGAAGGGTAGGAGTGTGAGAAAAGTGATGACACGAGAAGAGAAAGAATATGATATAGTTGTTTCCACAGCAGTAGACACCTAGACAGGGTGAGATGCACCTGGATTTCCATCCATCAAGGGGCTTAGTGGCTTTATTAATATCTCATTCTCAGTGATTCATATGTGTGTGTGTGTGTGTGTGTGTGTGTGTGTGTGTGTGTATAATTTGGAGACAGGGACTTATTCTCAAGCCTAGAGGCCTTGAACTTGTGGCGAGTCTCGTGTCTCAGCCTCCTGAGTGCTGGGATTTCAGATGTGAGCTACCACACCTGACTAAGATTGTTTTTTTATTTGTGCAAAGGGAAAAGAAAAGACCAACAGAAAAGAATAGAGAACTAATTTACTGTAAAAGTGTCCTTGCACTTCAGTATGGGACAAGACAGATGACCTTTTCTATAAGCAGAGTTACATTGGATATTCACCTAGAAGGAACAGTGTTGAAAACCTACCTCACATCACAGCAAATTGATTCCAGTTAGATCCAGAGCTGCACATGGAAGGTAAAGCAGAAACCTCCCCGAAAACACATTGGAACACCTTGGATTTCTTAAATGGAATGTGAAAAACATCAGCCACGAAATCAAAACAATGTTTAATTGCCCTTAAATTAAGAATGTCTATTGCCCCAAAGGCACCATTACAAGAACGAAGAAGAAATCTGGAACTTGCAGATGATTCTTACAATAAAAAATATCTGACCAAGGACTCCACTCAGGAAAAATAAATAATGTACTCATATTCACTGGTAAGTCATCCAGAACTCTAAAAGTATCATATGAAGGAGAGATAACTCACTTGTAAATGGTCAAAAGATGTGAACAGGCACTTCATAAAAGAAGTTTTTCATAATCTTTTTTCTGGTACTTAACTGGGACTTAAACGTAGGTCCACATGTATACTGGGTGAGTGATCTAGCACTCAGTTATATTCCCAGCCCAAGAGAAGTTTTTCAGATGGTCAATAAACGTGAAATTTGCCATTGGAGTCTGATTGGACTTCTAATAGCAAAAATAGCACAACTGGGTAGCTTATAAACAGCATAAACTTCTCACAGTTCTGGAGGCTGGAAACCAGATGTCAGGGTGCAGGTAGATTAGATCTCTAGTGATCCCTGATTCCCAGTCCATGGTCTTCTCATTGTGCCTTCCTGTGGTGGAAGGGGTGAGCTCTCTTTTATAAAGATGCAAATAGCCATCTTTCAGAGGTCTTGCTTTCAAATATCATCATCTGAGGGTTAAGATTTCGATATTCAGCTTACCACAGCTTCTCAGTGTTAATACACACCAGGGCAATTCACAGTAACTCTGTAATTAGAATCTGCCACATACTTCTGAATGGATAAAGTGAAGAAGACCAGTAGGTGCAATAGGGACAATGCCATGGAGCGGTGGGAGCCCTTAACCTGCTGCTGGGAGTGTAAATTGGTCCCACCACTTTAAAAAACATCAGATTTATATTAACGATAAACATACATTCCTTTTATAGCTCCACATATATTCCTGGATTTATACAGAAGGTAAATGACTTGTAAGCCTACTGAAAGATTATATGAGCGTGCTCATAGCAGTATCACTTGTAATGGCACAAAACTGGAGACAATCCAGTTAGAATAGTAGAATAAGATAAAGAATGCCACCCAGAATTATAAAAGAATCTCTATTGGCATAGGTTAAGGATCTTGACAGACAAGAAGTGAAGATAAAGAAGCCAGGCCCGAGGATTATACTGTGTATGACTCAACTTATATAATTATCTTCAAAGGAAAATGAATTTATGGTGAAGGAAGTCAGAATAGAGAGTACCTGCAGTGAGTTTCTGATGGGAGGGTGTATGAGGGAATCCTCTCTGCTGTGGTAATAGTCCAATTATGATATGGGAGATAATTAAAGGGTGTATACCTAAGTTGAAAATTGTTGAGTTGACACAAAATCTGTCTTCTTAGTCCATTAAAACATTACAAAAATAAATATCAACTAGGAGGAGTGGCGCATACCTTTAATCCTACCACCTGGCGGGGGGGCAGAGGCAGAGGCAGAGGCAGATGGGTATCTGTGAGTTTGAGGCCAGCCTGGTCTACATAGTGAGTTTTAGGCCAGCCAGGTTTACATAGTGAGATTCTGTCTTAAAAATAAAAATTAGTTCTGTGGAATAGATGTTAATGATAAAAAGGAATCCAAGCAGTGTTGAAAATATTGACACATTTCCCCCAAGTGCTGGTGTTAAACTGGGATCAGGATGGGGATGTGTATTGGTGGCGGGGTGAACACTGTCTTGAATGTAAGTTCATTAAAACAAAAGCACACTGGGAAATTCAGGCTTCTTGGTCACTGTGGCTGGTATCAGTGCCCAGCGCCGAGGTAGCAGATAGGGCATAATAATGACAGCTTCAGGATGGGCAACCAGTGCCCTCTGCAGAATGCCAGGAGGCCTGTGATTCTAGAGGGCTTTGGCTACTGGTTAAGGGATCTGCTTCATTTTTCTGGTAGAACCAGAAACTGAACATAAGGCCGCAAGAACGCCGTCACTGAGCTGCAGCCGCATCCCTCACACCTGGCTTTTGACATGGGCTTTGGAGATTTGAACTCATCCTAATGCCTGTGCAACTTTGCCCACTGACCTATCTCTGCTCCTTCTCTGGGGACTCTGGGGCTTCAGAAGCTATTTCTGGGAGGCCAGTTTGAGTGGACAGAAGCTATTTCTGGGAGGCCAGTTTGAGTTCTGTACCAGGAACAACAGACATGGGAGGCCGTGCATGGGCACGGGTCACCTGTTGCTTCTGGTGATACCCGAGCCTTCCAAGGCATGTGACCAAGGTGGAAGGAAAAGTTCTGTATGCCAATGAAATACATGTCACTATTGCCTGCAAGATGTAAGTAAATAGGACTTTTCAGAAGCTTTTAGGTCTAAGGCACAATCCTAAAAGGCCGTTCTATGCCAAGGCCTCAGAATCCTGCATAAAAATAACCTTTGATTTTGAAAATGAACTTTATGAACTTGTGGTGATTAATACAAAGAGGATGATTTGTCATCTAAAAAGAATGACTTAAGAATCAGGAGTAGGAGGAGCACAGGACTGGATGCCAAGAGATGATGCCACCACCTCAGCACCTTGATTAGGACTTTAAAATTCTCACACTGATTATCACTGGGAGATTATCTGAAGGTAAATACTCTACTGGTTAGATAAGCAAAAGCATGCGACAGAGCCTAAAGCGGGGCTCGGAGAGTGAGTCTGGGTTTCATCCTCACACACCAGAAGAATTTCTTGAAAATCATTTTATTTCCATAAAAGTAAAATTATTCTCTAGTATTCCCCTCTTGTTACCTATAAAAATCACCCTTGCTGTTCCTGTTTGGGTTCAAAACCACAACAGGGAAATGTTTTTAATCTGTTCTGCTCCAAAGCCCACATCATGATGTCATAAAAATCCCTTATACAATTCCCCAAGTCTCCATGTTCTCACATGGAACAGTCTCAGAAGGTGGAATGAACTGTTCCCACCAATGGGAAGGTAACTAGAGTGACGAGGATACAGCTCCACATCAGTTAGAATGTAAAGGACATGCCACAGGCTTCCAAAGTATCTATTTCTATTCAGTACCATACAGAATGTCCGAAAAAAGGATTTTGTCTATTTAAGAATGAGCGGTGTCTGTATAATAAATTCTAGGATTTAAAGTAACAAAAAGGCAGAAACACTGCAATATAGAATTGATGTATATTAGTTGCTTAGTGGATAAGGCTTGCAAGAAAGAGGATTAAGCTTGAGAAGTGGGGCTGGTTGGGAGACACCTGAAGGAGACCTTTACAAGGGACGCATGCTAAGTGTTCTCTGTTTCCTCTGCTGGCAGAAATGTGGTAAATGGATCATGGAAGAGAAGTAAATGTAAAACCCTTCCCTGGAGGAAGGCAGCTGCGGCGTGGCCAGGGCCCTTTCGGAACTCGTCTGGGGCTCAGCTGATCCCAAGGTTAGCTTCAGTTTTGCTGAAGCGGTCTGGTTCTAAACAGACTGCAGAACCTGCATTCGGGCAAAATTGCAGTCAGATAAGATTTTAGGTGGTTTCAAAATCATGAGAGCCACCTGGACATCCAAGGCTATCAATTCCTATACACTGTGCCAAGCGATCCGGAGAGGTGGTTTTGGGGTTGCTCTCCCAACTGAGCGATGGGGTGCCCAGATTAAACATTGTTTCTGGGTGTGCTGATGTGTTTCCTGGTGAGATTAGCCATTGAACGGTAGACTCAGTAAAATAAATGGCACTCCTAGGTGTGGGCAGACATCATCTAATTTGCTGAAGGCCTGAATAGAACGAAGAGTGGAGAAACCAGGAAGTAATACCCTTCCTGCCAACTTTTACAACCTAGAAGCTCCCTCTCCTGCTTTGGACTGGGGCTTACACTACTCTCTGTGCTATTGCTTTCTTTCCCCAGCTCCTGCTCTCAGGCCTTTGGACGTAAACTGGAGCTGCATTGCTAACTCTACTGCATCTTCAGCCTTTTTAATCACATTACTCAATCCTTCACAACATCCCTTCCTCCCTCCATCCCTCCCTCCTCTATGGGTTGTATTTTTCTGGAGAAATTTGACTAATATATAACCGTGTCTGCAATCTGACTTCTGTGGATGGTCTAGATGTTTGGATTTGGGACAGTTTTATTTATTTATTTTTCTCTCCAAATAACTATCCTCTGCCCATGGAAGCCATGTCATTACCCAGAGAAGGAGCGTGAAGGGCTGGGGAGGAGGCTCGGTGGTCTAGGACTTGCTGTACAAGTATGCAGAACTGAGTTCGGATTCCTGGCACCCATGTAAAAGCTGGGTGTGAAGGCACATCCTGGAACCCTCATTAGGAGGCAGACACAGGCAGATCCTGGGGGCCCACTGGCCAGTCAGCCTAACCAGGATGGCAAACTCCTGATTCAGTGAGAGACCCTGTGTCAAAGCATAAGGTGGAGGAATGATTGAGAAAGACATCCTGATGTCAACTTCTGACCTTCACATGTGCCCATCTGGGAGAGAACATCCACACAAGAGAAAGAGAGAGAGAGAGAGAGAGAGAGAGAGAGAGAGAGAGAGAGAGAGAGAGAGAGAGAATTTTAGGTCTCTCTTAAATTTTCTGCTTTTTATTTTGCCCTTAAGTTAAGAAGGCCATTGTGGAGGTCTCATCTCCAGCCACCATTTTGAGCTGAAGAGATGAACTTGATGAGTATACCTCTACTTATTTTCAGTCCATAATTTACTGAAATACTTTTGAATCTTAACTTTATAATTCAATAATCACGGTCTTCCTAGCTGTCTTTCACACACAGATGTGGTAATCCACTTACTCTTGCTACATAGAAGTCATTTGGTAAAGACCCGATACCCAGAGCCAGCACAGCCATGTCTCCTGAGGCAGCCCAGAGCCAGCACAGCCATGTCTCCTGAGGCAGCCCAGAGCCAGCACAGCCATGTCTCCTGAGGCAGCCCAGAGCCAGCACAGCCATGTCTCCTGAGGCAGTCCATGGGGACATTCTTCCACGGTAAGATGGAGTTCTCTTCTCAGTGACTCACGCACTTGCTGTTGCATGGTCTTTGTTTCCCCATATTTCTCAGAGGTCATTTTGAGGATTCTTGAAGAACACAAAGTGCATTTGGTTTGTTTTGTGTCCTTAACAAGAAAATATGATGCTCCATCAAGATAGAATTGACTGTTGAACTTTTCTCAATTCTGGAGTTTCTGGTGGGCTGCTGGTGCCCCCTGCCTTCCTGATTCCCATGGGGGATGACCAGCAGGTTCACTGCTCTTTGTTTCTACTCCCTAGAGGATGGCGACCATTCAGTCCCTTAGCCTTCTGCATTGCTTCCCAGTTACTGCTCACAGATTTCCAGTTATCTTCTAGTCATTTTTCATACCGCATCTCCAATCTTCCCACCAATTCCAGAAGAAAAATATTACATCACTCTCTGTCCCGTCTGTATATCTAACTTTCCTTGTTAGAAACCTGAGATTCATTGTGGTTAAACGACTTTCTGTGAAACACCTGCGTGACCAGTGGCTGGACCACCAGCTTCCACATCTATACCACAGCACCTCCCATCTTCTGTTTACTGAGTTTTGAGGACAGCTTCTGGCTATTGTCTGCATGTCCTTTCAGGCCCCCTGGGTGTGGGTCATCAGCTCCTGTACATCTGAGCTCGCACAACAGAGGTGGTTGCTGTTCCAGCATCTCTTTTTTTTCTTTCTGTTTGTGACTTGAGGTCCTCTGGATCAGTAAGCCTATGCAATAGAGTCTCACCAAGGCTGCCGACTGCATGTTGCTTCTGGGAAGAAGTGTTCTCAGGGCTGGTGTCTGTGGGAGTCTTGGGCCGGAGATTGCAGAAGAGGCAGAGGAAGCCCACCCCCTTTCAGCAGCCTGTCTAACCTGCCTGGATGGTGTCATAGACTCTAGGTGTGTGTCCTGCTTTCAGACACCTGGCTGTCCCTGCTTGGTGGCCTCTTCCTTCTCTTTCCAAGGGAATGCTCATGTCAAGGGGCACTATTGCCTGTCCTAGCCTTACAAGGACTTCTCTTCTAACTAAATCACTGACTAAAATTATTCACAGTCCTCTTCTAAGTAGATGAAATCCACTTTCAGATTTCTTAGCTATTTCCAGAGCCACAGCATATTTTACTGCTGGGAGGACAGATGCCTGCTCAAGTGTCTGATGAAGACACTTAAGCTTTATTGTTATTTGACATTCATTAGGGAACCATCTTCCGTAGGCAAAACACAAGACATTTCTTCAGACAGGAACCATAAAAGGACTAATGATGGGTCATAGGCCAGATGGTATAGAATCAAGATGATCAGAGCCTCGGGCCGTACCAGCTTACTCCTATGCTGCCTTTGAAGATTGTGCAGAAGAAAGAAGCCCACATGATTCCAGGGCACCGGCAATATGGCCCAAGGATGGCATTGAGCAAATACAGAGTCACACATGTTGTGAGGTCAATAGCAATAGTATCCGATGGCCTTGCCAGATGAGGATCGAAAGAACTGCTTGCTGAATTAATGATCAAGTTCCCTCGACCAGGACTAAAGTGTACTTGGTACCAGTTATATGTTAGCAGACTCTTTGGATTTCTATAGCAGCTCAAGGAAGACTACTGCCTGATCTATTTCTACAGAGCAAAAGATAAAGCTAAGAGTAAAAAGAATTTTACTAAGGGCACATGGCTTATCAATAGTCCTGAAAGGGTTTGGACCCAGACTGAGTCTCCTATGTACGAGCATTTTCTTACACCTCTAGAATCCTAAATCTGGGTACTTTTCTTTACCTCTAAAGAAGAAAGAGAAAGTAGGCAGAGAGAAGAAACACCACAAACTCATAACCACCCAGTGGAAAAATAAAATCCAAATTCTCCCTGCCTTTGTCTTGATCTGGAGAGGCTTCTCTTGTTTTCTAACTGACTCCTGGGCTATTCGAACAGGGTAAGAGAACATGAAAAGCACTAGGCAAGCAGGCCTCAGCTAGATGCAGGCAAGGAGGAATGAGGTGGACTTGTCAGAGGATTTTTAAAACTTAGAAGTCAGGTATGTATTCCTTCCTGATTAACCGTCTCTGGTTCTGTGTATCAAGTCTCTGTGGAAAGAATCCCTTGTTATCCTAAATGAGGTCATGGATTTTGCAGTAATAACAGGAACATACTATTTGTCAGGTTCATGAAGCAATGGGGAATCGACCTTGAAAGCACGGGTTTCGAGATGTCAGTGGGCGTCTTGCTGAGGAGATGCTGATGTGCTCTAACCATCCCTCTACAGTTAGTTGCTGCTGCAGACTGGCTCTTCATCCCAAGCTTATTATATGTCCTTATAAAAAAGGATTCTCTCTCATGTTGAGAATTTTATTTCAAGTTACTAAGGCTACTTTCTTTATAGGGAAGAAGTAAAGGAAATCAGCCTCCCTTGTACCTTTTCAAAGGAAAGGTGCTGCATTCTTCCTAAGACTCATTTAACTCCAACTGGAGGCTATGTCTTGATGAGATTTTCCTACTGGAATTTTGCCTTGGTGCTGGTGAGGGCATCCTATGTGTTAGGGGTACAAAACTCACATTATAAAATATGGGGATCACCTACTGCTCTCTGCCTATAAAGCCATGCTGTCAAGTTAAGGAAATTAGGAAAGCAGATGCAAGTGAACCCACAACCCCAGCATGGTTTCATTTTAATGCTAACTGTCCTATTTGGAGCAAGAGTAATTAGAAAATCAGCAGCAAGTTAGTGAAAAAAAATTGCTAAGTTTTATAATTACTTGGGGGTTAGAGAGAGAATCTAGGATCCATTTACTGGAAGTCTTATTAAATCCTCCATTTGGAGAGTCAGGCTGCAGCCATCAGAACCAGGGAAGAATGGAGGGCATCTGTGAAGGAAGCCAGGACTGGTTCTGTGGTCACCTTCACCTTTCCATGGGGAGACTGAAGCTCTGCATGTTTTTCTGGTTTTTCTAGCTATAATGTCCGTGTCTGCCTGGCCAAGACAGAGAAGAGTCAAGGCAGGTATTTCCATTCTCCAGTCTCCCTCCACTCCTTTCTTCTCCAAAGTCTTCAATAATGGGCACTCCATCATTTTTTCTTATCTCCCCCTTCTTGGATATGGCTGGATTCTGTATACTTCCTAGATTTGGGAATATATCTCTCTCAATGAGTCTTTGGGGACACAGTGCCTCTTCTATGGACCTCCTCTAATAGGTTAAATTGTGTCCCCTTCCTCAAAGATATCTTGGACTCTCAACCCCCATTACCTCAGAATGTGACCTTATTTGAAAATCAGGTTGTCTGTACACTATTAAGATAAAGCCATGCTGGATCATGGTGGGCCCTAATCTATAGCTGGTGTCCTTATAAGAAGAGACACAGAGACACTGATACAAGACAGAAGAGTGTCACGTGATGATGGAGATGAAAGTAGAAATGCTGCAGTACCAGTCAGGGAACACCAAGAACTTCTATCAACTACCAGAGGAAAAAGGATTGTTCTGTACCAATTTCAGAGGGGGCTTTTCTAAAGTCTTGAGGGTTTCTGGTTTGAGCCACCCAGTGTGTAGTAATTTATTACAGCAGTGCCAGGACACTAGTGAACATCCTTCAAAACACACATCCGATGGAGGACTTGGTCAGGAGCTCAGTATTAGATTCCATAGGGTTAAAAAGAAAAGCAAGGTAAGATTCCTGCTCTTTCCAGGACATGTAATTTTATGGGGAGTCATCCAAGCCAAATTAACACTCACCTCCGGAAAAGACAAATGCATATTATGATTGGGGGACAGAAAGACAAAGTGAGGGGATGTGGTAACCTGGTTCTGGGATGAAGTGAGGATGTTTTCTGGGATTGGAGGAAATGTGGACAGAAGGGTACTGTTAGGAAGTGGGATTATCTTATACAGAAGTATGGAAGTAACAGAACATATGTGGAAAGGTAGGTGGGTTTCCATAGTAGTTGAATGGAGTAAGTGGTGAGGACCCTAGACAGATTCAAGCAGGAAAAAATGATAAGACAAGGGTAGTAAAGGCTTGGAGTTCAGTAGAGATTTGCTTATGTGATAAGGGATCTGAGCAGTTGTTAGTAGCTCTAAGTATTTCCAGAATTGTTTTTCCAGCATGAAGCCCAGAACATCGTGGGTGTTTTACAGGTCTCTGGATGAAAGGGGTTAAGTAAAATGTACCAGAGCATAAGTTCAAGATCTGAGCTACTATATCTCCACTACCTTACCACTTGACTGATGCCCAGGAAGGAAGGTCTTCATGATTGGACCAGGTTCTTTTTCAAGTAATGACTTTTGGGCTTGGCTTTGGGTGTCAATCTCCCACCATCTGTCATCTATCTGAGGACCACCCTAGTCCTTGTAGAGAGAAGCTTGGCTTTTTGCCCTTCTAACCCTTGTAGCCCTTTCCTGGACAGTTTATCGTTTGTGATCGTGACTATCTCTCACCACCAGGCATGATGGCAAGCACCTATAGTCAAAGGTTCTTGGGAAGGTGAGATGAGAGTACTACTGGAGCCAAGAGGTCAGCTATGGCCTAAACAGTAGCCAGATTCTGCTGCATTACAAAAGCAATAAAAAAATGAACTAAAGTGTTGCCTCCATCATTTTGGCCAAAGCCTTACCACTCTCCTTGTGGGCTCTGGCTGCTATGTTCCTGTTCAAAGTCAAGTCTTTTTATAACTCATTCACTCAATTAGAGCACCTATTATGACATGCATACTGTGCTAATAACTGGACATGTGGACATATGGTGGGAAATGATTCAAATGCTAAACACAAGAAGTGAAGGTTCCCGCTCTGCCAAGTGGAGATGCAAACGGTTTCCAGTGGAGGGAGGCAGAGGCAGGCAGATCTCTGTGAGTTCAAGGCCTGCCTGGTTTACAGAGTGAGTTCCAGGCCAGCTGGGGCTACAGAGAGACCTTTTCTCAAAAAAAACACCAAAAAAAAAAGAACAAAAGTCAGCACTGAGGCTCCCTTTCAACCTTAGGAACTAGTGGTGATAACCTTCCTCCAGCCCACCCCATAACACCTAACATCTATGCCAGGCAGTGCCCTGCATTCCTCAGTCTAATTCTGCCAGCACAGACTCACCACTCACACCAGTTATCCTGATGTTGGCTCCCATACTGGACTTCATGGCTGGCATCAGATTGATTTTTCCCAACCAAATTTCTGCTAGCACACACCACTCAAGCCTGATGGGCATAACACATGCGTGAAAAAGAACGGAGCAGAGGTTCTTGTCTGAAGGTGAGAAGAATCCATTTATTTGTCTACAGCACTTCGATTTTATAAGCATAGTGATGCCATATCTCAGAGCCTGCTTTCAGACACCCTTCCTCATACTCTGTAAACATCATGAGTTCTGTATCAAGGGTTTGTCTCACAGGGTTTGCTAATACAAGCGAATCTCGCCTAGGGCCAGGTTTTGGTATAAACAGGCAGGCAATTTAGCACAATGTAGCCACAGGTGGCCTCTTTCTGCCTACAAAGAAGTTACTTGGTTTAACTCAAAATATATAAATTGTCTATAGGGAAACAGGAGAAGGAATCTTGGAACCAGTCAGAAGATTTAGCAGTAATAGAGCTTAAGAGAGGTGTGGCTGTAGGGATGGAGATAAATGGAGTTAGGTTTTGGAGGTTTGTACCAAGGGTGAAGAATGAACAAAGAAATGTAACCCAAGCAAGAACTTAGAGAATTCTAGAGAAGGAAGGGATTAGGGGTTGGAATATTAGAGTTGAGTTTTGAGCACAAGAGATTTGAGATTCTTGAGAAATTTCTGAGTGTAGATTCAAGCACGCAGCTGAATATGTGAGTTTGAAACTCTGAGGAAATATCTCGGTTGATTTTAGATTGTGTGTGGAGTCAGGGAAATGGGGAAGACCGGTGATGACAGTGGAAGAAGGAGAGGGAAGGACCCAGCTGATCTCTGAGGACTCCAACATTTAGATCTTGGGTAGAGGAATAGGAGTCCGCAAAGGAGGGAGAGAAACATCGATTGGAGAGGTGAATTAAGAGAATGGCTGCTGTGGAATTAGCGGGAAGAGGGTGTCTCAAGAAGGGAACATCAGAAGCTGGAGACAAGGCTCAGGGAGTAAAGTTCTTATACAAGCATAGGACCTGGTTCAGAACCACCTATGTAAAGCTGGCTGTGATGGTGCATGTCTTTTATACCAGAACTGGGAGGTAGAGTCAGGCAGGTCCTCAGAGCTGGCTAACCACCAAACCTAGCCAATCAGTTACCCCCGGGCTCAGTGAGAGACTCTGCCTCAAAAAATATAAAGAGTAATGGAGGAGAACATCTACCATTGATCTCTGGTCTTCACAATTGGACCCACATGTAAACACACAAACATACACATGGGTGGAGGGAAGGAAAGAGAGAGACAGACAGAGAGAGAGAAAGAGAGAGAGAGAAAGAGAGAGAGAGAGATTTTCAGACCGTCAGGAGCATCCAGAGTGTGGTTCCATCAGTACTGCCTTGCAATTGTGAAGACCCAATCCCCAGAACCCACACAAAAAAACCAGGCATGGTGGCACACCCCTGTAATCTGCTATAGTGAGATCTGAGATGGAGACAGGAGGATCCTGGAAGCCTGAGAGGCAGCTAGCCCGGGCTGCTTGGTGAAGTCTCAGGCCAATAAGAGACTCTGTCTCAAACTAAAGGCAGAATGTACCTGAGGACTGACACCTGAGGCTGTCTGTCTTCTGACCATCACATGTGCTCCATGCATGAGTACACACCACAGACACACACACACACACACACACACACACACACACACACAGAGAGAGAGAGAGAGCCAGAGAATCCAATGAAATAGGCGTCACACATCTCTGGGGGTCAGCAACATGGAAATGTGTCTTGCCTTTCACTGTGGCTGTTTCTTCTGCTTCTGCTCCATTATCACATGGCTCATACTTATTACTGTTTACTGAGGCTCACTGTATGTGTAATAGGCATGCAGACACTTTAATCCTTGAAGCAGTTGTGTCATGTCAAACTAAAATTCCTTCTGGGAGGTATGTAAATAACATCCACCTCCTTTTCCCTTGAGCCTAGCGAGAAACCAAGGTAAAATTTTTCCAAACTGAAGTTTGGAAAACTAGTGAGGTGACTGGGCTTACTTACAGAGCCTCCAAGGAGGATTTCCTCATAGGAGTGTGGATGCCCCCACCCCAAGGCTGCACTGGAAAGTCTTCATCCAAGTGTGGATGCTGACTTCCCCACAGCGGAAAGAGGCCTTCCCCTTCCCCCAGGCTTCCTCAGTGTATATACCCTCAGCCCCACCCCAATCACATGCAACCTGGGCCCACTGATTGGTTGGGAGGTGTGGCTGACTCTCCCTGCCCCTCCCTACAGGCATTGGGTGACAGTCAGCTGTGATGTTTCTAGGCACAACCAAGCTTGGAAAGATGACATTGTCTGTCTGTTGGATAACACTACTATACAACACAGGTCAATATTGTTATTCTGATTATATAGAAAAGAAATCTGGCTCATGGGAGGCAGCACCTTGCTCTAGGTCTTACATCCTTATTTCACACAGCTTTACTATTATCTTCTGTCACAGACTCAGGGAACGTTGAATGGGATGAGAACTTAAGGATATTCCAGTTGTTACTCACTTTTTTAAAAATTAATTTTATTTATTTCTGTATGTGTATGAATGTACTGTCTGCATGCAGGTCTGTGCACCCGTGTCGTGCAATGCCGTGGAGGTCAGAAGCGGGTCTCGGATTCCCCTGGAACTGGAGTTCTCCTGGAATTGGAGTTTCACTTTTTAAAAATGAAACTGATCCTAAAAGTGGGAGTGATCTGTGTTACATCCTTACAATAGGAGTCACACGCATATTTTTCAGTAGCTGTCTGTATTAGTCACTTTTCTGTTGCTGTGATAAAACACCATGACCAAGGAACTTATAAAAGGAAGAGTTTATTTGAGCTTATGATTGACGGTTCCAGGGAATTAGAGTCCATTGTGGCGGGAGGCATGGCGGCTGGATCTGGAGCAGGAAGCTGAGGGTCACATCTCACAAAGAGCACAGGAAGCAGAGAGAGAGCAACTGTAGACTACGAGGCTTGTTAAAACTCACTAAGCCTGCCCCCAACAACGCACTTCCTCCAGTATGGCCACACCTTCTAAGACCTCCAAAAACAGTGCCACCAAATGGAGACAAACGTCTGAATACTTACAGCCTATGGGGGACACTCATTCAAACCACCACACTGTCCAAGAACCTTATAGAAGTTTTCCAAAGGAGAAACTGGTCTCCGTAAAGTGAGATATGGGTCTAAGTTGTGGTACTGATAAGCTGTGGACTGAAGATTTGATTCCAGGACTTGCTGACCCTAACTTCCGGTTCCTTATCAATCTTCCAAGGTTGAGACATAACAGGAAATAGAAGCAGACTCTCTGTTTGCCAGGTCTCTAACATAAACTAAAACATATAGGTGTAGGAAAAAGACTATGAATCAGACAGCAGTTGCACAGGAACTAAGGTCAACAAGCAACAAGTGGGACCTTATTAAACTAAAAAGCTTCTGTATACCAAAAGAAACAAAGAAGTGAAGAGAAAACTCATAGACTGGGAGGAAATCTTCACCAGTGATATATCTGACAGAGGTTTAACATCTAGAATATATAAACTACTCAAAAAAACAAAGGTCCAAGAAAATAAATGATCCAATTATAAGATGGGCTAGAGATCTGAACAGAGACTTCTCAAGAGAAGAACTTAAGATGGCTCAGAACCACCTTAAAAACTGTTCAACATCGTTAGTAATTAAGGAAATGCATATCAAAACCACATTAAGCATTCATCTTACACTGGTAAGATTAGCTATGATCCAGAACACAAATGACACTAATTGTTGGAGAGGGTCTGGAGAAAGGGGAACACTTATTCATTGCTGCAAGAAAACAAATGACACTAATTGTTGGAGAGGGTCTGGAGAAAGGGGAACACTTATTCATTGCTGGTAGGATCGCAAACTCATGTAGCCCGTATGGAAAGCAGTATGGAGAACTCTTAAAAGACTAAAAATGAACCGACCATTTGACCCAATTACACCACTCCTTGGTATATACCCAAAGGATGCATCCTATAGCAGAGATACATGCACAGCCATGTTTATTGCTGCTCTTTTCACAATAGCAAAGAGATGGAAGCAACCCAGGTGTCCCTCAGCTGATGAGTGGATAATGAAGATGTGGTACATTTATACAATGGAGTTCCATGCAGCAGTGAAAAGGATGACGTCATGAATTTAGTAGGCAAATGGATGGAACTGGAGGCTGTTATGCTGAATAAGGTGACACAGTCTCAGAAAAACAAATGATGTATGTTATCCCTCATTTGTGGTTTCTAACACCAAATCTCTGTATGTAAATTAAAATGACCAGCCAGTCGATAAAGGTAACATCAAAATAATTGTCATTGCCATACATATACCTTGAAATATATCTCTGTATTTTTTCACATATAAAATTTAAGACATTGTAAAGATGAGAACACTTAAGAGATTAACTAATTTTCAACAAAAGTTATTGCCACTTATATCATAGTATATAATGTCAATATTAAAAGTAACTAATGGGATCACAAAGATATATCATTTTAATGTTCTACTGAGTACATATGGCCTCTCCCTACTTACTGGTTACACTCCTTTGAAACTTGAGGCAAGGTTTTTGGTAACCTACTCACTGATAAATAAAAGTGGCCATGTTTGCTAAGATTGTTAAATCACAATAGGGTTTTTTATCTTAATTATAGTAGTTAATTCAAAGGAATGATTATTTCTGCCCTAGGGAGCTATTCATTTCTGCATTTAGTTATGTTTTATATCTAAGACACTTGACCAGTAGGTAAAACATCTTTGGAGTGAACAGAGAAACTTTTGGCCAAACCTATGTAAAACATCTCTGAATATCTGGAGAGAATTGGTCATCTAGAACCTAACCCAAGACTTGCAAGGACATCTCAAATTTATACTTTATTGTGGTATATTTAAAATAACTGTTCCACCTATATACATGGGTATAAATATTGAATATTTCATAAATTTTAATAACTAGGGGAAAATTTCTTAGTACATGTTATTAAGTCTCATGGTATTAACTAAAAATCTCCAGTATAAGATTAAAATGGATGGCTATCTCCAGAATAGAAAAGAATTACATGCTTAAGCTAATCAGGGATACAGACTTGTTAATTATCAATCCACTCCTGACTTGTACTGGAGTCCCAGTTAGAGCTATTAGATTAAATGGACACAAATGTTCTCCATGTTTCCCTATGTGATAACGCTGACATTTCTTTTCCACATAACAAGATAATTTGGCTCAGGAAATCCTGGGTTCTACCCCCTGAACCAGCAGTATGCAGTCCAGACGGAAACAGTCTGAAAGGGCATGGTAAACCTTTTCAGCTGGGTTCCTGTTTATAGTCATGCAACTCCTGGCTTCTGGAAAACTATAAATCAGGATTTCAGGGACTAGGAAACAGAGGTTGCTCTGATTGTAGTGACAATTATAAAAACAGAGGAGGAAAGAATATGTCTCCTCCCTCCAGGACAAAATTTGCCTACAGTTAGATAAAAAGCATTGGTAGATAAAGGCTTCAGTGCCAGCTGTGGGCTGCCGTACCAGGAGCTGTTGGCCAGGAGGTTTTAAAAGCCCCCCCCAAACAAAGGCCATTTGCCTATAATTGTGGCTGCAGATAAGAAATCAACAGTGCTGGGCATGGTGGCACTTAGGAGGCAGAGGCAGGCAGATCTCTGTAAGTTCAAGACTAGCCTGGTCTACAAAGTGAGTTCCAGGACAGCCAGAGCTACAGGAGACCCTATCTCAAAAAAGACCAAAAAAAAAAAAAACCCACCAAGAAATGAACAGTAAGACCCTATTGCTGAAGATACGGTGTGATATGAATGTGAAAAAAAATTATGCTGAGACCCTGCACTGCAAATCAACAGCCGACCTTCATGGTGTCAGAGAGCACTATGCAAACTGCTCGAAAGAAATGGACTCTGAAGCTTTTCCACAGACTTCTTGTGCTACACTTTTACATGCCAAAGAAGATGTAGTGCAATAGTGTCAACCTGGTAAATGTACACTGGGAAAGAAAAAAAAAGTCCCAACTTGATCTATGGTCTGTTCTGGGGGTGGGGCTTGGGGGTCTAGATGCACAGCTGACACTGTAGCCTTGGTGCCCCCTAATGTCAGGAGAGTTTACAGACCACATTAGAAAGCTATCGGCATCCCTTTGTCAAAGAGTTATAATCTCCCAACCAAGATATCATCCAAGCATATGTGTCTGTGCCCATAGTGCAACTTGTTATAATCTTTAATATTTGTTACTCATTACTAGAATTAAAAGGAGACTGCTAAATGACCCACCAGTCCCTTGCAAACAGAACTTGGACAGTCCCAAGAGTTTGACATGTCACTTCAGAGAAAAAAACTGGATCTTCCATCTCCCACTCTCTCTCACCCTCCCCTCCAAAGCCCAGGGACTCTCAGAAGAGGTTGGTGTGTCAGAGTGTAAGGGCCAAGGAGGGGGGATGAATTGTGAGATCATAGCAAAAACCGGACTGGATTTGTTTTTCTCTTTTCTTTTTATTTGATCAACATGATTGTGTAAGCAAACCTCTTCAACTAGACTTGGGGACCCTGGGATGTACAAAAACTGGACTCAGATGTTAACTGTTTGGGTTTGTATGGACAGTCCTTATGTTTATTGCCTATGTGTGCTTACTGGTCAAATAAAAAAAAATAAGAAAGCAAAAAAAAACCCCACTTTGTGTTACATATAACATTCTATTTGTATGAAATTTCCAGAAGAAATGAAGTCATAGTCTCAGAAAGTATGTAAGTGGTTAGCAGAGGCAGGAGGGCTGGGGAGTAATGGAAGGGCAGTGGTTGTGACAGGTATGAGTGGTGGAGCGTTCCACAGTAAGGAAATTATGTTGCTTGTACAACCCGGAAATGTGTCAACAGCCCTTAGAGCATTCTGTAGAGTGGCGAGTTCTAGAACATGTGAATATATAAATAAATATCATTTACTGAATAAAAGGTCTCTAATAAATAAAAGCCCAGGGCTGGAGAGATGGCCTAGCGGTTAAGAGCGCCGACCGCTCTTGCAGAGGACCCGGGTTCGATCCCCAGCACCCACATGGCGGCTGAGAACCGTCTGAAACTCCAACTCCAGGAGAACTCCAGCTCCAGGGGAATCCGACGCCCACTTCTGACCTCCGCGGCATTGCACGACACGGGTGCACAGACNAGGGGCTGGAGAGATGGCCTAGCGGTTAAGAGCGCCGACCGCTCTTGCAGAGGACCCGGGTTCGATCCCCAGCACCCACATGGCGGCTGAGAACCGTCTGAAACTCCAACTCCAGGAGAACTCCAGCTCCAGGGGAATCCGACGCCCACTTCTGACCTCCACGGCATTGCACGACACGGGTGCACAGACTTGCATGCAGACAATACATTCATACACATACAGAAATAAATAAAATTAATAAAAAATAAAAAATAAATAAATAAAAGCCCACCCATGTACTTGTTGACAGGGAGTTTAGGACCCACTGCGTCTCTGGATGGGCAGTCCCTCCCCAAGGTGGAAGCTTCATGTGTACAAGCAGATACTTAATTTTGTCCAATTAGACCCTGGATCTCCTCCTCCACCCTAGCTGCAGAGTGCTCAGATGTCCCATGTCACTGTCTTGAGTCTCTTGTGTAAGCTGCTGTCCCTCCTCCCAGCCTGCCTCCCTCATTTTCTGGCTTAGACTGTTCCTCATTAGAGCTCATATTTGTTTAAGATCATCCTTAAGTTCTTTTTATCTCTACTCTGAGCTCCTTAAAAAAATCTTCCTGGCACTCTGACTGGCTGTTGTTCCATGCTTTTTTTCCAAGGCAGCCTGACCAATTCTTTTTTAGGCTTTCACAGCCCTGTTCAATTAGAGCTGAGGATTCAGCCAGCCATTTCATTTCTGACTCGAGGTCACTCAGTGTGTACATTTAGAGTCGTAACACATATATTTCTTTACTCTTGGCTTATTAAGTCCACTTGCCTCAGAAATATAGCCTTAATTTTTTCCCACAGAAAAACACATCTTTAATATCATTAAGGGTGAGTGTTCTTTGAGGCTTAGAGTGACAACTAGGCTGTGGTATTAGCCAGACCTTGAGATGTTACTGCAAACACATGAGAGAAAAAATGTAAAGGGAGGAATCATTTATTGTGCCTGGTGGTTCCAGAGATGGTAGTCCACATGGTGGAGAAGTAAGCAGAGTGGCTCACGCATGGACTCAGGAAGGAGAGAGGAAGAGCGGCCAGGAGTAACTTCAAAGACACAGCTACAGCGACCTACTTCCTCCAGCTAGCCCTCACTTCCTCCAGCCCTCACCTCCTCCAGCCCTCACTTCCTCCAGCCCTCACCTCCTCTAGTCCTCACCTCCTCCAGCTAGCCCTCACCTCCTCCAGCCCTCATCTCCGCCAGCCCTCACCTCCTCCAGTCCTCACTTCCTTCAGCTAGCCCTCACCTCCTCCAGTCCTCACCTCCTCCAGCCCACACTTCCTCCAGCTAGCCCTCACCTCCTCCAGCCCTCACTTCCTCCAGCCCTCACCTCCTCCAGCCCCCACTTCCTCCAGTCCTCACCTCTTCCAGCCCTCACTTCCTCCAGTCCTCACCTCCTCCAGCCCTCACTTCCCTAAGCCCGCTCCACCTCCCGCCCGTCCTCAGCTACTCCGTCATCCTTCCTCCAGCCCTCACGTCCTCCAGCCCCCTCAACTCCCTCCAGCCATACTTTCCTCCAGCTAGCCCTCCACCTCCCCCACCTTTACCCTCCTCAGCGAGCCGCACCTCTCCAGCCCTCACCTCCTCCAGTCCTCACCTCCTCCAGCCCTCACCTCCTCCAGCCCTACTTCCTCCACTGCCCTCACCTCCTCCACCTCCTCCAGCCCTCACCTCCTCCAGCCCTCACCCTCCAGTCCTCACCTCCTCCAGCCCACACTTCCTCCAGCCCTCACTCAGCCATTCTCCAGCTCCTCACACCCCTCCTCCAGCTCCTCACCTATCTCCAGCCTCACCTCCTCCAGCCCTCACCTCCTCCAGTCCTCACCTCCTCCAGCCCTCACCTCCTCCAGCCTTCACTTCCTCCAGCCCTCACCTCCTCCAGCCTCACTCCTCCATCCTCCTCACATGCTCCAGCCCTCACCCCCTCCAGTCCTCACCTCCTCTCAGCCCCTCACCCTCCTCCCAGCCCTCACCTCCTCCAGTCCTCACCTCCTCCAGCCCTCACCCCTCCAGCCCTCACTCCTCCAGCCCTCACCTCCTCCAGCCCCACTCCTCCAGTCCTCACCTCACTCCCCTCCAGCCTCACTTCCTCCAGCCCTCACTCTCCTCCTCCTCTCAGCCCTCACCTCCTCCAGCCCTCACTCCTTGTATTAGTCACTTTTCTTTGCTGTGGGAAAAAAAAAAAAATTAAAACAACCAGACAAGAAACTTATAAAGGAAGAGTTTTATTTGAGCTTACATTGGCGCTCCAGGGAAGTAGAGTCCATTGTGGCGGAGGCATGGCGCTGGATCTGGAGCAGCAAACCGAGAGTC
>VZQC01002783.1:304787-427117 GCA_009823505.1 Rhizomys pruinosus
CCTCCAGCCCTCACCTCCTCCAGTCCTCACCTCCTCCAGTCCTCACCTCCTCCAGCCCTCACCTCCTCCAGCCCTCACCTCCTCCAGCCCTCACCTCCTCCAGCCTTCACCTCCTCCCGCCTTCACCTCCTCCCGCCCTCACTTCCTCCAGGTAACCCTCAGTTTCCAGCCTTCCCCAAATAGTGCCACCATCTGGGAATCAAGTGTCTAACACATGAGCTGGGGTGGGGGGTACTTCATATTCAAATTATAATATTGGCCCAGATATCTATGACATCTTAACTGGCTGTGATGTCACTTGGAGCTCCCGGGGATGGGTTGTCAATGTGGGTAGCCTTTGTGATCTTACCCTTTCCCCTTCTTTTCCTTTGGAGTCTCCTTCTTTTCCCTTTCATCTAGTCTCTCCTTAACCTCATTGACTCTTTGACATCATTCAAAGGAGATGACAGGGTGGGGTGTGCTAACTGTTCTTAGTAAGACTGTTTCTTTGGAATGACAGAAGGGTAAAGGGCTAGAATTCTGGACAGAAATGATTTCTTCTTCTGCCTGTCATTCCCTACATCTGAGGTAAAATAGGAACTGCTAGTATGAAGAGCCATTTCTTTCTGAAACCTTTGCTTGGCCTTCTTGGGTCTACAAAGAAATTCATATTCTGTATATTAACCTAAATTTGGTTATACTTCTTGCCAACTAATACCCTGGCCTTATTATGCTAATAGTGTTCACCCTTTCTCTGTCTGGATTATGTCACAAAGAATTCTGCATTAACTTGTCAAGAAAGAGCTTGGAGCCCAAATTTGCTTCTCCCTAATTCTTAGATGGAGGAGTGGGGAGTGCATAATAGAGTTTCATTTTTATCATCCTGTATAATTCAAATGAAGTTGGTGTAAATACAATGAAATCATTTCAAATAACACACCGTGACTGCCAGGCCAGTGTGAGATAATGAGGACTTAGAAAAGAAATCCACTCTCTGAGTTCAAGAAGCTCAGATTTTACAGAAAACAAAACAAAACAAAAGCTGTTGGCATTCCCAGCAGGATCTGCACATGGGTCAGAATTGTCAGCCCAAGGAACTGGGGAACCTTCTTCAATCAAGCCTTCTCTTCTGGTTTGCACATGACCCCAAATCACAGAACTTGAATCTTACCCACAGTTGAATTCAGACATCTGCACACAAACTTATTTGAACCCCAATGAGTAGCAGGAGTGTGACCGGTACAACTGTTGAGTGCCACAGGTGCCCAAATATGGAAAGTGACATGTTGTTCAGGTATAAGCAAGGCTGTAATTGAACCCATCTCAACTTTATCCCAGAAATAGTTACTCTGTGTGTGTGTTTGTGTATGTATGTGTGTGTGTGTGTGTGTGTGTGTAAGATAACGTAGCAAAGCCGAAAATTGTGTTCTGCTATTTTCTTGTCATTAAGTCATGTTCTAAGGGGTGTGAATAATGTTTAAACTGAAAATTTATAGACATATAGATTAACAGGCTTGGAGACCAATGATTTCCTAAGATGAAGAAGATGAAGCCCACAATCTCAGCCAAAGGGCAGAAAATCCAGAGAGCGCTGAAACAGTTTAGTGACAAAGAGGTGGTTTGGTCCCTGATAGCAGTTTGGTCCCTGATAGAGCACTGTTTGCAAAGAAACATTGGAAAGTTTCCAACTTTATAGTGAAGCTGATGCTAAAAAGAGAAAGGCCATGGAGATGTGACAGCATACATACACACACACACACATACACACATGCACACACATGCACACACATGTTTAACTGACAAATGTGTATATTTGCACCTCTTAAATTCAGCTCCACAGTGGACCAACTTGAGTCCATGGAAAAAAAGAAAATTGGCACCAGAAACTTGCATTTAGTTTTCATACAGCATACCAGGGAAGGGAGACATATTTGCCCATCAGCTTAGAAGTTAAGGGATATGTATATTTGAAACGAGTAAGGGACTGGAGGAAAGCCTGGCCCAGGAGACCACAGGCCCAGGTGGGGTTTTGTAAGTTGCAACTAAGTTGCTTGTGCCTTGGGGGTCAAGGAGGGAGGTGTCATGGGTGACAGGGTCCAGGTCGTGACTTGCTGGACTATAGCATCAGTGGCTCAAGAAGAATGGGCTGCAGAGAAGGGGCAGCAGCCAGGGGTCCACACAAGCCGCCCACTCCATGGCCTTCTCTAGGCCTCTTCTATCCATTGCAGCAAACCTCGTGAGAGGCCTCCCAAAGTCGT
This sequence comes from Rhizomys pruinosus, assembly GCA_009823505.1. Classification (NCBI taxonomy): domain Eukaryota; kingdom Metazoa; phylum Chordata; class Mammalia; order Rodentia; family Spalacidae; genus Rhizomys; species Rhizomys pruinosus. The sequence continues at coordinate 307,025 of VZQC01002783.1, forward strand.
GGGAAACAGAATGAGGAAGAGGCTTTCCATTCGGTTAATGGGACCGTTGTCAGGAAAAGCATGGGCCGTGTGCATGTGACCTAAGCCATGACCTTCACATACTGGACCCATGGGATTCTCAGGTATGATATCTTACCAGGAGGGAGTTCCAGGCTACTTCAATGAGTAGATAATGAAAGAAATTTTGTGAGGAGAGAGAAGGCCCCGTGGCCTAGCCTGGTCTCATGAGGTTTGGTGTAATGGATAGAAGAGGTACACACTTGTAGGTAGAATGGGAAGGTGAAGAAAGACAGTATCAAAAGAAAAGAAAGGGTGTTTCTAGTTTCAACCCTGGCATCTAAAGAGTATGGAACTCATCATCTCCAGCTGTATGCTGTAAGGAAAAATCTAGACAAACTGAAAATCTATGTCTGTTCTTGAACTTGTAGAGAACTGCGGTTCTAGATTGTAGCCATTTCTGTTGCTGTGATAAGGTACTTTGAAAAAGCAACTTAGGGGAGAAAGGGTTGCAGGCTCTCAGTTCCAGGCATAGTCCTTCATGGTGGGGAGTCATGACAGTGGGCACTTCAAACAGCTGGTCACATCGTGTCTGAAGTCAAGAGCACTGAGGGCATCCAGGCTGCCCCTCGCATGCGGTGTCCACTTGTATAGTCCAGGATTCTCTGCCTAGGGAATGGTGCCACTCACTGGGAAAAGTCACCATATGAGTGCTCTTTGCACCTCAAGGAACATAATCAAGACAGCCCTCCGCAGACATGCCCCAGGATAGCCCAATCTAGACAATCTCTTTAAAAATTTTTTGTCTGGGGTAATTTAATACATGAGTATTGTCTTTGCATTATTTCCATCCCTCCCAGGCTCCCACCAACTCTTCCTGTGTCCTCCGACTCCCTCAATTTCTTGTCCTTGTCTTTGATTATTATTGTTACCTATACATAGATACATTTATAAATATTCATACATTTATATTATACATACACACATACATGTATATAAAATGTACTGAGTCCATTAGGTGGCGTTCATGTGTGCCTGTGTTTAAGGCTGTCCCTTTGAGATTAGGTGACCTCTCAGGAAGCTAGTCCCTAGAGGGAAATGATTCTCCCCCCTCAGCATGCATTGATAACCTGTAGCTCTTCATCTTGAGGTGGGAGCCCATGACACTCCCTCCACCCTTCTGGCATGTCAACTGCTTTCTCATTATGCAGATCTTGTTAGACAGCTGTGCTGTGGAGAGCTCCTTGGTACAGCTTCCCTATCATGTCTAGAATGCATTAGCTACCAGCAGGTGCCTTGTCCCTCTACCTCTCACACTCTTTCTGCTCCATCTTCTGACATGTTCCCTGAATCTGGGGTACATAGCTTTTGTTTTAGATGTATCACTTAAGGATGGGTGCTTTACAGTCACTTATTCTCTACATTTGATTAGTTTTGGAACTTTATAATAACTTCCATCTATTGCAAAAAAGAAGCTCGTTTGAAGAGTCATGGAAAGTATAATTGTCTGTAAATATAATGATAGGTATTTAGAATACAGTAAGAGGTTCAGTTAGTCTAGGGAAGTGATAGAAGTAGGTTCTTCTTAATGGTCTATGATCTCTCCAGCCATGTGTATTTGACTATGCTTAAAGTACCATATATGATTTCCCTCAAGTGGAACTTAAATCCAATTAGGCAGCTGTTGATTACCCCCAAGATAAAAGTGGCACTATTGTACCAATAGAGACAGTTTTCTGGGCTGGTTATTGTTGGGGTGCACAGACTTTACAGCTGGGTAAGCTCTTTGATTGGCCTTCTCCCTTGGCAGTTTGCACAGTGTCTTCTGATACTATGAGGTCTAGTCTTCAGGAGGTTTCCAGGTCAGTCCCAGCTCAGTTGCTCCAAATCCTTTTCTAAACAATCTCTTAATGAAGGTTTCTTTCCAGGTGATTCGAGATTCTTTCAAGTTGACAGTTAACACTTACCATCATAAAAGACAAACTAAGCTTCAAATCTAGAGTCAGAAATTCCAGAGAGATGGAGCAGAATTTTCTGATCAGAGAAGCTATTCACGGTGTAAGCTTGTAGGGGTAGTAAATGGGTGAGCTGTGTGGATATTGGAAAAAGACCGAGACCCCGGGAGCTTTTAGTATTAGGGTTCCCACACATTAATAGGCTTTCTTTCAAGTAACTCCACTGTATTCTCACACTGAGAATACCACAAAGATCTGTTATGGCTCTAGTGGGAGAAAGAGAAGAGTAATTACTATGCAGCATGCCAGAATGTTCTCTGTAGTAGAGGTCCATACTCACAAGAAGTTTTGTTGGAGCAGGAACTGAAACTTCCACCATCTGTGGAAGAGTTTTCCTCCAGCCTTCTTCTCCCACCTAAGATAGGGAGGTCAATAACAGACAGAACTTTGAAGACAGATTTGCAATACGGCAGCCAAGAGCTTCATGGGAGGAAGGACGGGATGAAAGACTACGTGCCTGGAAGAGAATTGGAAACGCCACCTTTCATGACCACCGCCCCACGACGCTAAAAAAACTAAGATTTAACAGAGAGATTAGAGATGGCTCCTTCTACCTCAGCACCTTCCTACTACACCCACAGGGCCTGAGTGTGGCTTCCCACTGAAGGAGCAGCGAGACACAGACTTTCTGAGCAGCAGCTAAGACAAGAGGGGGCAGGAAAGCAAGGCACATATGGAATTTGGTGTCTTTTATAACTGAAATGAGTATTAGGGCTGGAGAGACGGCTCAGCGGTTAAGAGCGCCGACTGTTCTTGCAGAGGACCTGGGTTTGATTCCTAGCACCCACATGGTGGCTAAGAACTGTCTTTGACTCCAGTTCCAGGGAAATCTGACATCCTCTTCTGACCTCCGCAGCATTGCATGACACAGGGGCACCAACCTACAAGCAGACAGTTCACTCATACACATAAAAAATAATAAATAAAAAAAAAAATAACTGAAATGAGTATTAAACAGTGCAATTCTTAGCCATATTAAAATAAGTGTTCACACTAAAGGCCTAGTGTGCAATATATCATGTTCAATTTAACAAAAAATTACAAGGTATACCAAACTCAAGGAAAGGGAGAGTTTAAAGAGAAAAAAAGCAATCATTACATCACACACATATGGTATGGGTGTTCAAATAGCACAGTGTTTAAGATAACTATGATTAATATTAAAAGGATCTAATGGAAAAAGTAGTTGAAGAAAAAGATAGGTACTCTAAGTGAAGAGTTGGAAATTCAAAGAAAGAATCTAAGTGAAGTCATAGAGGTCAAAAACAGAGAGAAATGAAGGATTACTTTGAGAGGTTCATCGTTGGGCTCAATATGGCTGAGGAAATAATTAGTGAAAGTGAAGACAGACAAATGGAAACCCCTCAAACCAAAACAAAAAGAGAAAAACTGAGAAGCACAAAACTAAGCAGCTATGAGGTAGTATCAGAAGTGTAATACATGTAAAATTGGAATACAAGGAAGGAAAAGAAATATTTAGGTAATAATGGGCGTGAGCTTTCCAGAATTAATTAGACATGAAACAAAACTATGAACCTCGTGGGTGCACAGGACATCCTATTCAAACCACAGAGAACAAAAGACAGGGAGAAAATTGTGAAGAAAGGAGAAAATGGCAATAAATATAACCAAACAAGAAAACCATTGCAAAGTTTTAAAATTATAAACAGTTAAAAAGGATAAATTTACAGCAGACTTCTTGCCAGAAATCGTGCAAACAAAACAGAATGAAATATTTAAAGTATTGAGAGAAAATCCACCAAACTGGAATTCTCTGTTCAATGAGTGTATTCTTTGCAAATGAAAGCAAAGGATCTTTACTCCTGACACAATGGGTATTAAAGCCAAACAAAGGAGTGCTATACACTATGTTATGACCACAATTTAATAATTTAGATAAAATGGATCGATTCCTTTGTTTAGTTTTTTTTTTCATAGTACTGTAACAGAATACTGTGATATGGTCATTTATAAAGAATAGAACCTTGATTCTTACAGTTATGGCAACTGGGAATTATCTGGTAAAAGCCATGCTTCTATGTCCTCACATTACAGAAGGAAGAGGGCCCAAAAGGGCGTGCTTGGTGACCTCGCCTGGTCAAAGAGTAATGGAGGGAGAACTGTTTTGTAATGGCATCAATGCATGTATGAGAATTCTACCTGCAAGTCCTAAATACTCCTGCCAATACCCACCTCCCAACACTGCTGCACAGGGCATTACGTTTCCAACATAAAAATGGGGACATGGTCTGGAGAGATAACTTAATGTTTAAGAGCACTGGCTACTCTTGCAGTGACCCCAGTTCGATTTCTAGCACCCACATGGTGGCTAACAACTGTGTAACTCCAGTTCAAGGGGATCTGATGCTTTCTTCTAACCTCTGTGGGCATTGCACAGCACAAGTGTATTTACATACATGCAGGCAATATACTCATATACATAAAAATTTGGGACACATTCAGACCATATCATACTTGAAAAACATAAATTGTCTAAATGCACAAATGGAGAAATAAATAATACCAATAAGCTGACATCTATTAAGGAAGTGGAATCAATAATTAATGACTTTTCAAAAAAGAAAACAACAGGCACAGATGTTATTGATGAATAATACCTAATATTTTAGGAAGAAATTATATAAATCTCCACATTCACTTTAAGAAAAGGCAATTAGAGGGAACATTTCTTAATTCACTTAATGAGGCAAACATTGCATTAGTACCAACACCAGATAAAGAATTCATAAGAAAGGAAAAACACAGGCTACTATTTTTCAGGAACATAAATACAAAATTTTCAACAAAATATCAGCTCAATTTAAATAATGTGTAGAAGGAATTGCATAATAGGACTAGATGACTGTATGAATAAACCCCGCTTGTGAGGAAAAGCAAGGCTGATTTAACATTCAGAAACTAGTCAAGGAAATTTTCTACATGAATGGGTTAAAGGAGAAAAATCATGATCATATCAGTTGGTATAGAAAATAACCATTTGATAAAATCCAACACCCATTCATGACAAAAAAGAAAACAACTTTCAGGAGCCCAGTGATGGAGGGAACATCCTCAACCTGATTTAAAATCTCTGAGAATTCTTGTTTTCATTATTTCTTGAAATAAGAAATGAGACTCTTTTCTCTTGTCACTCTCATTTACAGTGTATTGGGGGATATTATCTACTCTAATAGTCATAAGACCAGGAAAGACAGATAGATTGGAAAAGGAGACACAGATGTCGATTTGCATTCCATATGATTGTTTTTATAGCATATCTGAAAGAAGCACAAGAACTCCTGAAACAAGTAATTTAAACAAGATCATGGGATACAAAATGAAAACTTCAAAAACCAGTTTTTCTCTTAGTACACATTCCTATTGAACAAACAGAAATGAACTAGAAAGATTAGTATTCATTGTAGAACCCCTCCAATAAGGACATATATGCCTTTGAATAGAGCACAATCTGTAAAGAATATGCATGTAAAAAACAATTGAGGAATTATGTAGACCAGGTTGGCCTGGAGGCATGTCTTTGGAGACTATCTTGGTTGTTAATTGATGTAGGAAGTGCTAGTCCATTCATTGTGGGTGGCTCTATTTCATGGGCTGAGATCTGGACTGCTCAATAGAGAAATTTAGCTGACTGAGAAACAAGCAAACCACATGATTATTTTTAATTCTCTCTGCTCTTCACTGCGTGCAATAAGACCAGCTGTCTTAAAAAGTTCTGACACTGATTTCCTCAAAGCAATAGACTGAAATCTGGAATTATAAGCCCCATGAACCCTTTCCTCTCTAAGTTGCCTTTGAGATATTTTACCAGAGCAGCAGAAAATAAGGTAGAACACAGACTTACAGTACTGGATTTCCTAAAGAGTTACAGTATTATGGTGTGGTTGAAGCTCATGAATAGATGCTTAGATTGGTGGGATGGAATAGTGAACCTGCAAATAGGCTCCCAGGAAGATAATAAACTGATATTTGGCAAAGCGGTGATAGCAACTCAATAATGGCATCTAAGCAGTGAACGAGATGCAGAGCTTATACATTTCATAAAGCTTTACTCAAAGTGGATCACAGACCTAAGTATATATAAAAAAAAAACCCAAACTAAAAACAAAACAAAAACTTCTAAAAGAAGATACAGGGAAAAAAATCTATATCACCTTTTGTTGGGCAATAAGTTTTAGGTACAAGAACAAAAGTACAGTCCATGAGAGAGAAAACTGAGAAGTTGGATTTTATTAAAATAAAATTTTCCAACCAGTGAGATGGCTCCATGGGGTGGGGGTGGGGGTGGTTGCCAGTAGACCTGTCAACCCAGGACCCACATGGTGGAAAGAGGGAACAGACTCCTGAAAGTTGTCTTATTTTTTTTAAATGTGTATGAATGTACTGTCTGCACGAAGGTTTGTGCACCCGTGTCGTGCAATGCCGTGGAGGTCAGAAGAGGGTGTCGGAATTCCTCTGGAACTGGAGTTAAAGATGGTTCTCAGCCGCCACGTGGGTGCTGGGGATCGAACCCGGGTCCTCTGCAAGAGCAGTCGGTGATCTTAACTGCTAGGCGATCTCTCCAGCCCCCGAAAGTTGTCTTCTTATATCTGCATACGTGCCTTGGCATGCAATTATGTGTATACACACACACATACACATATTCTAAATAAATGTAATAAAATGTAAAAATAGTAAATTAAAAAATTTAGGGCTGGGGAGATAGTTCAGGTCGCAAAGTACTTGCGGTATAAGTATGAGGACCAGAGTTTATTCCCTTAGACCCATGTAGCAAACCAGGAATGATGGCATGTCTCACAGAACAAGTAAGCCAGCCAACAAAACCCACCAACAGGGCGTATGGCTCCCGAGAGATGACGCCCGAGGATGACCTCCGGCCTTTACAAAGATGCACAACATGCCCCAAACTCTTGGTTATCATCTCCCAGAAGTAGAAGAGATGACTACTGCTGAAGAGAGGACATACTTCAGACACAGGTCTTGAAGCAACAGAGCTGACCTGGAAGCCTTCTTCCTAGGTTAGCTCTCATAATGCCAGATGATATGCAGAGTGCTAAGAAAAAAAAAAAATCAGTCAATGTTCCAATCCAACTCTGAAGCCTAATTACCATAACTACTGGCACAGCAAACTGCCTCTATTGGTGCAGTAGTGGCCCTGTTATCCAGAGGGGTAACACACAGCTATCTAGTAGAACTTAAATTCCTCTCAATGGGAGTGAACTGATAGGTGGTACTGTAAGCTCAGCCAGATACACATGGCTGGAGGGAGCACAGATCCTCGAGAAAACTTTACCTCTGTCATCTCTCTAGACAAATGACACTTCCTACCATATGCTAAAGATAGATCCTATCTTAACAGATAAGCATACATATACCACTTGTCAAATAAGCTTCTTTTTGCAAACAATGGAGGCTACTACTGAAACCCACACCAGTCAGACACAAAGAATAGGTCCCCGAGAGATGCCCAGTCCTAGGTGACACATCTACAGTTGAACCTCTATACCTAAGACTCATAGAACATAGAATGACGGGGAGAGAAAACTAATGCATTGCTCAACCCTCATCAGTGAAGCTTCCTTATACAACAGAGTACGATGCCCACAGAAGGCCACGACTGGCCAAGTTTTAAAGAAGAAGAGACTGCAGAGTTTGTGTTCCCTGGGAAGGACTCCTATATTAAACCCACACACAGCTCAGGGGCCATTAAGGAAGAGGAAGCAGAAAGATTATAAGAGCCAGGGCTGCTTCATGAACATAGGGAAGCAGAGGTTTTCAGGCCATTGGAAGCTTGCATGTGTGAATTTGTGGCAATGGTGGCATCAAGCACAGGACCCATGCCCACTCAATCAGACAAGGGCTCAGACTGGAGTGAGAGAAATGGGTGGTGGGCTAGCCCTAGACCTAGAACCATCAGAGACTGATTACTACTGGATGCGGGACAGTATGCCTTATTTATGATCTGTAGATAAGGTGGTTAGAATTCCAGTGGATAATTTTCAATGAAAGACATCTAGGTACAAATGCTTGACTGGACAAGACTTAACATGTATGGTAGAATGCATGAGGTCTTGTGTGTGTGTGGGGGTTGGGTGCGAGGATGGGGGAGGGGGCATCTAAATTTGATTAAGAACTGTTGTTTAAAATGTACAAAAGCTCAGTAAGTTTTTTTTAATTGAAAAAAGGGGCTGGAGAGATGGTTCAGCAGTTAAGAGTTACTGGCTGCTCTATCAGAGGATCTTGGTTTGGTTTCCAGCACCCCATGGCAGCTAGAAACTGTCTCTAACTTTAGTTCCAGGGGATTCAACACCCTCTTCTGGTCTCCTCCGGCATTGCATGACACAGGTTCACTTACATGCAGGCAAAACACTTATATTTATAAAATAAATAACTAGGGCTGGAGAGATGGCCTAGCAGTTAAGAGTGCCGACTGCTCTTGCAGAGGACCTGGGTTCAATCCCCAGCACCCACATGGTGGCTGAGAACTGTCTTTAACTCCAGTTCCAGGGGAATCCGACGCCCTCTTCTGACCTCCGCGGCGTTGCACGACACGGGTGCACAGACATTGCATGCAGACAGTACATTCACATACACATACACATACACATACAGAAACAAATAAATAAAAAAAGCAGCAGTTAGAAAGCAAAGCAAGTAATAAATGGCTCAACGTTCTGCATAAATTTCCCACCAAAGCTTTGTCGGATGTATCTGCTGTGAACGTTTCCTCCCATTCTGTGGGTTTTCTCTTCACTTCCTTTATTGTTTCCTTTGATGTAACTAAATTACATCCTTTGATGTAATTGAGTTTAATGAGGTCCCATTTGTCAATTGACGACCTTATTTCTTGTGCAGCTGCTGTCTAAAAAGGCTTTTCCTACACCTACGTCTTGTAGTCTGCTGCCAAGTTTCTCTTCTATCACCTCCAGAGTTTTGGATTTCACGTTGAGGTCTTTGATCCATTTGGAATTGACTTTTGTACAGGGTGAGAGGTAGGGGTTTAATTTCATTCTTCTACAGGTGGTGATCCAGTTTTGCCAACACCACTTGTTGAGAATGTTCCATGGGGTGCTGAGTAGAAAGTGTATTCTCTGTGTTTGGGTGGAATATTCAATAGATGTTGTGAGGTCCATTTGGTGTATTGTATCCTTCAGTTCAGATGTCTCTGTTTATTCCTTGTCTGTGATCTGTTCTAAAGGACTTAGTGGGGTATGAAAGTCCCCTACTATTAGTGTGCTGGGTTAATCTGAGCCTTTGAGATCCTGAAGAGTTGTCTTTACAAAGTTTGGTGCACGGCATTTGGTGCATTAATCTCCAGAGTTTACAAGCTTACTCAAAAAACAAAGAAGAAAAGAAAACAAATGAATCACTCGAAGATGGAGCAAAGATCTGAACAGAGACTTCACAGAGGAGGAATTAGAGATGGCTGAGAAGAAACACTTAAGAAGTGTTCAACATCACTAATAATAAGGAAATGCAAATTAAAACCACCTAAAGATACCACCTTACTCCAGTAAGACTGGCTAGGATCAAGAAACAACATGTGCCAAGTGCTGGGAGGGTGTGGGGAAAGGGGAACCCTCATCCATTGCTGGTGGGAATGTAAACTTGTCAGCCACTATGGAAAACATGTGGAGAACCCTTAGAAGACTCAAATGACTTGCCCTTTGACCCAGTCATACCACTCCTGGGTATTACCCACAAGACTCATCTTACTGCAGAGATACATGCACAGCATCATTTATTGCACTCTGTTCACAATAGCAAAAAATGGAAACACCCAAAGCCCCTCAACTGACGAGTGGATAGAGAAAATGTGGTACATGTTCAACAATGGAATCTATGCAGCACAAAGAAAGAAACATCATGAACTTTGCAGGTAAATGGATGGAGACTTGAGACTCATGTTAAGTGAAGTAACACAGTCCCAGAAAAAACCAAAAGACAAATGGTATCTCTATATGTGTGATGCTAGTACCAATAACCCCGTTATAAATACTTCTTGTGGAAAGGGATGCATATTGAAAGAACAACAACAGAAAGATTGCATCGGGCTGCTAAAATGGTGACTCGGGAGGGGGTGGGGGGGTGGGAGAGGGACACGGGTTATATTCGATTGGGCATGTTTAATTGACATGAGTTCAACAAGTATCCAGTTTGCCCAGACTCTGTCTACAGGATTACATGGTGTTTTAGGGACTTAGAATAAAAGTAAATATGTGCATATTGACAACATTGGTTTGAAGCTTGATTAAAACGGTAATGCATATGCGTAAATTGGTGATATAACTGCTCTGTCCACATTAGCTTTAATAAAACTGTATAACAATTACTTTGGATTGGTATAAACAATGTTCTCTATAATTTTTGCTGTCATATAGTATCCACCTGGTAGCAACTCTTTCACCTATAGTAGTGATTTAACTCAAAAACAAACTTTGTTTCCCAAGTTATCACATACAGTAACCCAAAACAGAGTGGGTGAACTTGATGAAATCTGGCCTTGATTCCACCTATAGTATGTATAAAACAACTGCTTTTTGAGGACTCATGGGTCAAAAATAAAAACCTTAAATAAAAAAAGGGGATATAGATAGATATGAAAACTTTTTGTCAAAAACCTTGCAAGCCCAAATCTTAAAAATACAACTATGGGAAAGGATTTGTATGTTCCAACAGTGCACAGAGTATCACCAACTTAACTGAGAAAGAAAATGCGCTTGCATGAGTAGGATGTACCAGAAAGTGCCAGCAGAAGGATTGCTCCTCTGGGCATTGAAGGGAAGTAATGCCTCAGATTGCTGCAGACATCAGGCCCCTCTGTGGATCCTACTAGTAACAACTATTTTTAATTGATTTACCTAACGAAAGCTTACGCTTCTGCAACGGGTGCCGCCGAAATGTTAGATTACAAGAGACTTCTTAACTCCCCCCCATTACATAAATAAGAAGAAATAAGATGATGATGAGGCCGTTCTCCCAGCTGTAGATTGGAGCCAGCTGTTATAGAGGTATCTCTTGTAAAATCAGTAAAACTGCCTTCTTTTTTTTTTTTTTTTTTGGTCTTTTCGAGACAGGGTCTCCCTGTAGTCCAGCTGTCCTGGAACTCACTCTGTAGACCAGTGGCCTTGAACTCACAAAAAATCCTCCTGCCTCTGCCTCCCAAGTGCTAGGTAAAGGGTGCCACCACGCCTGGCAAAACTGCCTTCTTTAATTGACTAATGGACATAGAAAACTGTGAAAAGGATTATTCTGTATTCAGAACCAAATATAATGCTAAAGTCTCCTTAAGCTATGCACTTTAAACAAAAATATATTAATACAGGAGCTCTGACATCAACAATGATTATTCTACCAGGAGATGTTGGCCAGGGGATCCAAGCCCCCAACAAGGTTAAAGCTCCTTGCCTCCAAACTGGGATATCTGCACAGGAAGAGAGGCGATAAGGCCCTTGCTGTGAAGACCATATAAACACTGGGAAAGATGTATGGAGACTCACTTGCAAGTATACAGATGGTCTCTGGGATGCAAGAGAGAGTTTTCCAAAGGCCACTAAACCAATAAAGCAAAATAGGTCTCCTTGAGTCAAGCAAGACTCCTCCGTCAGCACCAGCTACCTTCATCTGCCTGGAATACTGTGTTAGCAGTGGCAGCCATATGTCTGTATTCCCACATCTAATTGGCTATTAGCTTCTCCTTGGAGAATAACCCACGGCTGATGCCCCAAGCTTACATCCTCTAATGGTTAGGAGATGTTATAACCACACGGAAGACCCTGCCATTACTTAACAGAAGGAAAATGTAAATCATGAATTAACATACCATCCAAACATCTGTGTCTATACCAAAGAACCTACCAAACAATTGTTACTGTTTAAATACCTATATATCTAATTGTGTGATCTTCATTAGTAGGATCAAAGGTTATGCCTGGACAAGCTGGCAGCCCAAAAGAAAAACCAGCCAGAACTGACTAGAGACCAAGACATCAGCTCCAGAGAAGTAGAGTGTTTTGCTTCTCATCCACCTGTGCCCCTTTTTAANCAGATGCTTTGTCTTTCCTCCATGTGTTCTTTCTTGGCCTCTTATTCAAAAATGAGATGGCTGAACTTGTCGAATAATGAAAGTGAAATTGATTTGTTCAGGTTTGGATCTTCAATTTTTGTTCCATTGGTCACTGGTCTGTTTTTTGTGCCAGTACCAGGCGGTCTTTATTATCTATAGCACTTCGGTAGTATAGTTTTGATGCTTGATCTTATAGCGACCCCCTGTATTGCTCTTTCGCTAGAGTTGCGCTTTGGCTATTCGGGGTCTCTTTTGTTTTTCCAAAACGAAATTGAGGCTTCTTTTTTCCAAAACATGTGAAAGAAAGCTGCTTGGGGATTGCATTTAAATCTGTTTCAAGTTTTAGGTAGAAGGGACATTTTTTACTATATTTTATTTGCCCAATCCCATGACTCATGGTAGGTTGTCACTTTTGATGCTTCTTTCCTCAATTTCCTTTTTCAGCGTTTTAAAGTTTTTGTTGTAGAGCGTCCTTAGTATCTTTGGTTGGGGTGTTCCTGAGTAATTTAATTGTTTTGGAGGCCTATTGTGAGTGGTAAGGTCTCCTTGTATGTCCTTCTTCAGCGCCCTGCTGTTGGTGTAGAGAAAGGCTACTCTTTTTCTAGGTTTATTTTGTTTGCCTGCCACTTTTACTGAAGCTCCTAATCGTTTCTAGGAGTTTCCTGGTGGCAGTTCTTAGCATCCTTAAGTAGAACATCATATCCATCAGCAAAAGGGATAGCTTAACTTCCTCTTTTCCTATTAGAATCTTTCATTTACTTTTCCTTTTCTTGCCTTATGGCCTAGCAAGGGATTTAAGACATTATGTGCAAAGAGTGGTACAGGGGGCAAACCTTGCCGAGTTTCCGTACCTTAAGTGGAAGCTTCTGTCACTTCCCCCATTCTGTAGGATTATATTGGCTGTGGGTTTCCTGTATATGCTTTGATTACATTAAAAGGTATGATTCCTCAAATCAATTCCCTCCAGACATTTAATATGAATGGTATGCTGGATTTTGTCAAAGGCTTTTTCTGCGTCAATTGAGATGATGGTGTGGTTTTTTCTTTCAGTCCGTTCTATATGCTTGTGATATTTATTGATTTTCTATGTTGAACCATCCCAGGCATTCTGGTATGAATCCAAACGTGGTCTATGGTGGATGATCTCTGATGTGGATTCTGTATGCGCTTTGCAGTATCCGTTAGAAAATTCTTGGCATCTGTGTTCATTACCGGAGATGGGTCTCTTGTTCTCCTTTTTGGTTGTATCTTTGCCTGGTTTTGGTTATTAGGTGATGCTGGCTTCATAGAAGGAATCTGGGAGAACTCCCTCCGTTTGTATCCTTCTAAAAAAACTTGAATATTAATGGTTGTAAAGCTTTTTGAATATTTTATGATTCTGCTGTGAAAACCATCTGGCCTGGGCCTTTTTGGTTGGGAGGCTGCTTTATTACATCTTCAATTCTTCACATATTATTGGTCTGTTTAGCTGTCATCTCTTCTGGTTGAGCTTTGGTTGATTCCCAGATTTCAGATATTCATCATTTCTTCCAGGTTCTCAAACTTGGTAGTAGAGTATAGTTTTAAAGTAATTCCGTGATTGTCTGGATCTTTTAATTATCTGTTGTGATATTTCCCTTTTCATCAACGATTTATTGATTGGAGTTGTTCCTTCTTTCTTTTGGTTAACTGGCTAGAGGTCTGTCATCTTGTTTATTCTCTCAAAAAACCAGCTTTTGGATTAATTGATTTTTTCTTTTTCTTTGTTCTATTTCATTTTGTCTCTGCTCTATTTTTTTATTTCTTTACTTTCTGTGTTTTTTGGTTATTTTTTTTTTTGTTTTTTTTTTTTTTTTATTTTTAGCTGGCAGTGTGAGAGTTTAGATCATTAATTGGCTCTTTTGTTTTTTTTAATGTAGACTACTTAGCGCTAAAACTTCCTCTTAGGACTTGTTTATTTTTATAAGTTTCCCATAGGTTTCTGCGTGGTATCTATCTCTGTCATTCAGTTCCAGGAAGTTTTATTTCATTTCTATTCTTTCTTCTGCCCATTCTATTATTCAGGAGAGCTGTTGTTTAGTCTCCATGTGTTCTATGTAGATAGTAGGGTTATCTCTGGTGTTGATATGAGTTTTTATTGCACTGTGCGTCTGAAAGAATGCAGAGAATTTTCAATTCTTTTTGTATTTATTGAGTTTTTCCCTTCGCCCCCCCTGTCCAGTATATGGATCTATTTTGGAGAATGTTCCATGGGGTGCTGAGTAGAAGTGTATTCTCTGTGTTTGGTGTGGAATATTCAATAGATGTTGTGAGGTCCATTTGGTGTATTGTATCCTTCAGTTCAGATGTCTCTGTTTATCCTTTTTCTGGTGATCTGTTCAAGGACTTAGTGGGGTATGAAGTCCCCTACTATTAGTGTGCTGAGGTTAATCTGAGCCTTTGAGATCCTGAAGAGTTGTCTTTACAAAGTTTGGTGCACCCGGCATTTGGTGCATTAATCTCCAGAGTTTACAAGCTACTCAAAAACAAAAGAAGAAAGAAAACAAATGAATCACTCAGAAGATGGAGCAAAGATCTGAACAGAGACTTCACAGAGGAGGAATTAGAGATGGCTGAGAAGAAACACCTTAAGAAGTGTCAACATCACTAATAATTAGGAAATGCAATTAAAACCACCTAAGATACCACCTTACTCCAGTAAGACTGGCTATATCAAGAAAACAAATGATGCCAAGTGCTGGAGAGGGTGTGGGGAAAGGGGAACCCTCATCCATTGGGGTGGGAATGTAAACTCTGTGCAGCCACTATGGGAAAACAGTGTGGAGAACCCTTAGAGACTCAAAATGATCCTGCCATCTTGACCCAGTCATACCACTCCTGGGTATTACCCACAAGACTCATCTTACTGCAGAGATACATGCACAGCTATATTTATTGCATCTCTGTTCACATAGCAAAAAAATGGGAATAACCCAAACATGCCCCTCAACTGACGAGTGGATAGAGGAAAATGTGGTACACTGTTCACAATGGAGATCTATGCAGCAGCAAAGAAAGACAACATCAGATAACTTTGCAGGTAAAAGGATGGAGCTTGAAGACATCATGTTGTAAGT
The DNA here is from genome assembly GCA_009823505.1 of Rhizomys pruinosus. Lineage (NCBI taxonomy): Eukaryota > Metazoa > Chordata > Mammalia > Rodentia > Spalacidae > Rhizomys > Rhizomys pruinosus. The sequence continues at coordinate 322,216 of VZQC01002783.1, forward strand.
GAGTAACACAGTCCCGAAAAAACCAAACGACAAATGGTATCTCTATTGTGGATTCTAGTACCAATAACCCCTAGATATAATACTTCTTGTGGAGAGGGATGCATATTAAAAGAACAAACAACAGAAAGATTTGCATCGAACGGCTGCACTAAAATGGTGACTCGGGAGGGGTGGGGGGGTGGAGAGGGACACGGGTGTATATTCGATTGGTGCATGTTTATTGACATGAGTTCAACAAGTATCCAGTTTTGCCCAGACTCTGTAAAGGTTACATGGTGTTTTAGGACTTAGTAAAAGTAAATATGTGCATATTGGACAACATTGGTTTGAAGGCTGATAAAAACGGTATGCATCTGGAGTTAATTGGTGATATAAACTGTTTGCCACATTAGCTTTAACTAAAATCTGTTACACATTACTTTGGATTGTATTAAACAATGTTCTTCATAATTTTTGCTGTCTATAGTATACACCTGGTAGCAACTCTTTCACCTATAGTAGTGATTTAACTCAAAAAATAACTTTGTTTCCAAGTTATCACATACAGTAACCCAAAACAGCGTGGGTGAACTTGATGAAATCTGAGCCTTGATTCCACCTATAGATATGTATAAAACAACTGCTTTTTTGAGACTCATGGGTCAAAAATAAAAACCTTAAATAAACAAAAGGGGGATATAGATAGATATGAAAACTTTTGTCAAAATAAACCTTGCAACCCAAATTTTAAATAAACTATGGGAAAGGATTTGTATGTTCCAACAGGCAGAGTAATCACCAACTTAATGGCTGAGAAAGAAAATGCAGCTTTGCATGAGTAGGATGTACCAGGGACGTGCCAGCAAGGATTGACTCCTCTGGGCATTGAAGGGAAGTAATGCCTCAGATTGCTGCAGACAATCCCCTCTGTGGATCCTACTAGTAACAACTATTTTTAATGATTCCTAACGAAGCTTACCTTCTAGGTGCCGCAAAGGTTATTTTTCTACAAGAGACTTCTTTTTTTTTTTATTATTTATTTATTTTTGTATGTGTGAATGTACTGTCTGCATGCAGGTCTGCGCACCGTGTCGGCAATGCCGCGGAGGTCAGAAGAGTGTCTCGGATTCCCCTGGAACTGGAGTTCTCCTGGAATTGGAGTTACAGACGGTTCTAGCCGCCATGTGGGTGCTGGGGATCGAACCCGGTTCCTCTGCAAGCGCGGTCGGAGCTGCCTAGGGAACAATCTGTGGAAGAGGGGGCGTGGTAGAATGTAAGGGCTTTGATTGGGGTTAATGGTGAAACTACAACAATATAGACTGGACACTCATTTGATCAACTTGATTGAACATACAAGCCCTCCCTGCTGGATGGTGGGACCCATGAGCTGTATGGGTTTGGGCACAACTGCTTGCAAATTGGTTTTACATGAAGGATGCTTGTACTCACAAATTATCACTTATTGTTAAAAAAATGAAAACAAAACAAAACAAAAAAGCAGAGAAAGATGCAGAAAACTTACTGCAGAATGCATGATCTGGGATGGGTAGGAGTGGGGTGGGGGGAAGGGAAGGGGATATATGACTGAACTGAATTGGAAAATGATGTATGAAATACACAAAGCATCAATAAAAAAAAATTTCCCACCAAAGAAGATACACATGTGGTGAATAAAAGCTTAAATGTTAGGGAATTTTAAATAGACAAAAGAATACCTGCGTATCCCTTCGAATAACTGACGGTAGTGCTGGGGGAGGCTGTGAAATGGGGGGCTCATTCATTTTGTTGGGGATGCCAACAGTGACACTGCCAGACGACTTGACAGCTTTGAGCACAGACAAACAGTCTCAACATACCGTTCAGTAGTTGTACACAGGCGTTTACCCGACTGATTGAAGCTTAACCGTAGAAAACCTGTACACGAGTATTCATTGGAGTTTCATTCATCCTTGTTACACATTGGAAGCAGCCAAGATAATTTTCAGGAAGTGGAAGAATCAACAAACTACAGCACTTCCACACAGGGAGCACTACTCAGTGATAAAAAGCAATGAGCGATGGTGCCACAAGAAGACACGGAGACCTTAAATGTATATTGTCGTGTGAAAGAGTTGGAAAACATATGTACAGTTACAATTATATCCTGTTTGGGGAATAACAAAGCCATGGACTCAGTAAACACACTCTGTGCTTGTCAGGGGGAGGGAAGTGAAGTGTCCTGAATAGGTAGAATTCATGGGATTATTCTGAGGTGGTCAAGTTTTTGTATGATGGTATAAAGGCACATACACAGCATTGTGCAGTTTTTACTGCACAGGGAGTGAGCCTTAATGTGTACAAATGTAAACAATTGCTTTGGAGGTCAGGGTGATTTTAGTATAAATGTAGATGGGGTAAAAGAGCCTAGCTGTATTAAAATGTATGAAACAGCCTTGCTGAAGGGGTGAAGAAAGAGATGCTCACAGTTCAAAAACAAGTGAGGACTCTAGAAGAAAGACAAAGGAACTGTGCAGAATTGCTGCTGCTGCTGCTGCTGCTGCTGCTGCTGCTGCTGCTGATAATGCTTGTTTACTATGAAGGTACAGGGTAAGAACCTGGATATGAATAAATGAAGAGTGAGAGCTGGATTTCCCATCGAAGGAGTAAAACATTGTACACAAACAAGAAAAGGAGTTTGGAGTGATCCATAGAGTGTTGGTTGAGTAGGAGACATTGATCTATGAACTCATATTTTATTTAATATAGATACATATAGATACATGTAAAGTATTTTTAGATATGTATATATCAATGGGTTAGTAACACATATATTTTCTTGTTCTGTCAGCTGAGAAGGCCTAGTAGGTTCAATAACATTCTAGTTGTAACACACATACACTGAGCCAAATCTTTGTCTCAATATATTCTCTCATAAAAAGGATCGGTGATCCCGGGGAAATGATATATTGTGGGGCTGGGGGAGGCAATATACAGAGTAATCTTGGAACATCAGTTAGTGCCAGAAAGTTAGAAAAGTGCTAAAAGATACACAGGGATGGGGCATGTGGAGGGAGGCAGAAGCCAACCAAGAACTTCTAATGCCTAAAGCAGAAGCAAGTCACATGAGAGGGTAAAGTGTCCTTAGATTGTCACAGCAGGTATAGAACACAGTACCACAAATCAGTACTGAAATAAGTAATTGAATAACCGAATAAATAAATGGTGGATATAAACATCTCTCCCATGTAGAATTCCACATAACGGGTGCAGCTGCTCTACATTCAAGGGGATAAAGTGTAACTCCTCACCCCAGAGTGTGAGGTAAGTATAGCTATTTTCTCTCAAAGAATATTGAGTGGGAAGGCCTAAAAGAGTAACTCTGTGGATGGAGGAACCTGCAAATGCTACTTCAGCCAGGTGAACCAGGCTAAGATCAGTAGTAATAAGCCAGCGGACACTTTGACTAATGATCTGTTGAGGCCCGTGTGAACCTTTACCTCCACAGAGATCATCCACACAGCAAAATGAAGCAGGGAGACACTACAGCCAGGAGTAACCATGAGAAAAATACCGGACAACCTGACCCGAAGTACATTTATGAAATATCTGACCAGGACTCCTCAAACTTTAAAGCTAAGGCTTTCAAAAACAAGGGAAATTTGAGAAACTCACATCCAGAAGAATCTCAGGAGACACGTTGTCTACATGTGATTGGGTACTCTGGGTAATATCCAGGACCAACTACAAAATGACAGCAAGTAAAATTAAAGGTATCTGAATAAAGCCTGGACTTTCGTCCTGGATCCAGTGTCTGTCCTGTTCACTAGTTGAGACAGGTGGGCCATATTGAAAGGTGCTGATGGTGAGAGCTGGGGTGGTAGACATGGGACCTCTCTGTAGGGTCCCTGAAACTTTTCTGTAAATATAAGACTACCATAAAATAAAAAGCTTACAAAAAATGGAGCAGGTAGAGAGAATAAAATCCAAGGGAAGGGGGCTGAAGAGATGGCCTAGCGGTTAAGAGTGCCAACTGCTCTTGCAGAGGACCCGGGGTTCGATCCCCAGCACCCACATGGCGGCTGAGAACTCCAGTTCCAGGGGAATCCAACACCCTCTTCTGACCTCCGTGGCATTGCACAACAAGGGTGCACAAACCTATATGCAGACAGTGCATTCATACACATAAAAAATAAATATATAAAATTAAAAAAAAAAATCCAAGGGAAGGCATTCAGCTCCGAGGAAAAGCTAGTGAGAGGCTGATGCAGAGGAGTAGGAGGAGTTTCTCCCTCGAGGGGCAGAGTTCTGGCTGTAAAATGCAGTCCTGATCCACAGGAGCAACTCTGGGAACCAGCTGAATGGAGTCAGTGGGGTGGTTATCTTCCATGAAGTGAGTGTCTAGTGCTAGACATTTCATAAACATTCTCTTGTTGAATCATTTAACCTGTGAAGAGATTCTCTTTGCATTAGCAGATTCAAAGAGGGCATGCACCTTGGCAGCTATGGGGGTGACTGAAAGGGATCTGAGCACAGCTCTGTTTGAATCTGGGCTTCCCATTCTGCTTAACTATTCTGCTGACTGAACATGCAAACCACCCCCCAGGCTCCAGAATGGATGCTTTAAGCGATTCATCACATGGAATTCCTTTTTTTAAAATTTTTTAAAATTTTATTTATTTCTGTATGTGTATGAATGTACTGTCTGCATGTGGGTTTGTGCACCTGTGTTGTGGAATTCCTGATTTGGGCAGTGCATTATGCTGTTTGAAGTTTACAGATGAGGAAAAGACCCTTAGAAGGTTTAAAGTCCCATAGGTAGAAAATGGTGGCAGAGATAGTCAAACACAGGCACATCGCTTTCTTAAACTGGAATGGTAAACCACCAGCCGACCTCACTTCTGTGGGGGCTGTTGGGCGTGGCTTCCCTGCATGCCCTGGGACTTTTCAGACCTTTCTCTTAATTGTCTCCCCTAAGTGTGGGGATAAGTGGAGTCACTAAATAACCATGGTTCTGTGTGGGAATGGAACTTTGTGTGTGGCTTGAAGCGAGAAATTGTAAGACCTGTCCCGGGAGATCTCCAGTTATCTGATATCTCTGTGGGCTTCCAGAGTTATCAGTAGCCGGAAGATTCAGGATATTACAATGATTCTTGCTTCACCCTATCTCTGCAAAGTTCCAGGCCCGTTCCCTTGAGGCATTGAGCAGAATGTCACACCTCTAGTTACCTGTTGCACAAACCGGAGTTCTGCAGCCCCCGATTAGAACCAGGTTGGCTCACCCCTCCCTTTCACCTGCTCCCCACTTCTTTGCCCAAAGCACAGTAGTCTTGAATATATAGACCTCACTGACCGAAAATAGAGTTCCTATCCTCCCCAGCTCTCCACATGTGTGTGTGTGAGTCTTCTTATTTTTCCTTTGGGTGATCTCCAGAGATATTCCCTCCGCCCTTATTGCAAGAGCAGAGCCCAGAGACTGCCGACCTGCAGGCAGGAGGCAAGTCCTGGAGCTGAGCCAAGAAGGGAAGGACAGCATATGGAAGGCAGTCACGCGTGACTCAAAGACACCACACCCGACAGTTCTGTCTTTAGACATGACCTGCTTCTCTGTCTTTGTCTTTCATTGCCCAGAGATCTACACTTCACACTAGAAGGCTTATAAGCTCACAGTACTGCTACGCTGGACATAGAGGTATTCATCATCTGCCTCAGCACAGCAAAGGAACATCATTTTCCTCAACTGCCAGCTGAAGACCTCTGGAGTGTGTCCTGTGATAAAGTTCTCTAGCAGCATCTCACACAGCTCTACTAAGAGGCACGAGCCACTGTGGCTTCATGAGCTCAGTGTGGCCTGCATTGCGAATGTGCAGGGTTGAAAGCCAGTAGTTATGGCTTTTGATAAACAGACGAGCTGCAAAGTGCAGAAACTGCTGGCCAGTCAGATCTCCTGATTGTGTTTGGGTTGTTGCATCTCTGAAACCTCCATTGCCGGGAGCAGATTCAGTAGGATAGCAAGAAATTCAAGGACTCAAAGACCTTAAGGAGTATGTCCAGGGTCTATAGTACCCAGATACCTTCTCCAGCTTCAAAAGATAAGTAGGAACTGAATCCTTATCACAGAGCCCAAGAGAAGTTGCCTCTGGAAATATCACCATCCTATGTATGTTTAGAGAACCTGAGAACAGTTAATTATGGCAACTGTCTACTCAGATTCTCTCTACCAACTGTTCAATGAGTCAATCTCCAAGATTATGATGAACCAGAGGTTAGTCTTGTGCTGGGACCTGAAGTGTGATGGCAATAATATAATTTTAGATTGCAAAAGATGCTTTATTTCTACAGACATCATCATTCTTCCTTGGGAAATGTTATTGCATAAGGGTGTTGGGAATTAACTTGTGAGCTATGGTAATAACATGTTTATTATGGGATTTGTTTGTATGGGATGGAATTAGTGAAATGGTAAACTTCTATGTTCTGTTAATCCTCTGGGTGTTTTTTTCAAAAAGATTTTATTTATTTACTTATTTGTGTATGTACACGTGTTTCTATGAGAGTAAGTCCACAGTGTGTGTAAATACATGTGTGTGCATTCATAAAATGGCCAGAAGAGGGCATCAGATCTCCTCTTTCATCACTATGCTCTTGTTTCACTGAGGCAGGGTCTCTTCTTTAGCCTGAGGCTCCTCTTCACCTGGTTGGAGCCAAGTGAGCCCCAGTGATTCTTCTACGGCCAGTCCCCACAGAGCTGGGGTTATAGATACTTGAGGAGCTGCCTGGCTTATTATGTGGGTGCTGGGATCTAATCTCTTGTCTCATGATTGCAGAGCAAGTGCTCTTCACTGCTAAGCCATATCTCCAGCCTTAATCCTCTGAACTTTTGGGGAATTGGAATATAGAAGAGCCTCAGTGGAAAAGTTAAAGAAACTGTGTCCATATTTCCAGGGGAAAGTAGAGACGGTACACCAGTTAAAGATGGAATCCAGGGATAGTGTCTGGCGTGTAAGCCATATACCTGGAGTAGAATAGAAGGAAAGCAAGTGGGGAAGGAATATTTTTACATACATTTTGGAATTGTACCTACAACAACAGGAGGTAGGAAATTGAGTTTTCTAGGATTTGGATGTTTCTGCATCAACAGAGGATGGGCTTGGAAGGAAGAGAAGGAATAGAATGTTAAATTTTATGGGCCAGTTTGGGGCACTCTGTCCTGTCGGCAGTGTGTTCTTTGGACTATGCAGTGATCACCTGCTGCATGTCTGGCAAGACTTGTTTGGACAGCATTGCTGGGCGTTATTTAAGATGGGAAATAGGAGAGCAATGACTTCTTGGCCTCCTGCCTGATGGTGTAGTTGAACTTCCAGATATATCTTGGCATGACTGGCAAATTGGAGGGCTTCTTCTGCCAGATAGCTGTGTTTAATGGAGATCAACGAGCCTCCTGCGTGAACTCACCCCAGTGAGGGAAGGATCCAGGGAAAAATCCATGTGTCCAGAACAAAAGCTTCAGTCACTGGCAGACAGTCATAGTGTTTTCTCCTAGCCCAGTACTCATTGGGTTCAGACATTCATCCAGAACACTTTCACAGAGACGTTAATATGCAGAGCAGTCTCTGTGTAGTGTGAAGAGCTGGAGCAGTAAGCAAGGCAGAGACAATGCTTGTTCATAGCCCATGCACACTGGAGGCTGAGAGTAAATCAGAAAGAGCCAGTGCTCTAAATGATCTGGCAGACACAAGAATGTAAGCAGTTCACTTGCTCTAAAGCAGGTGCTGAGTGGAGAATGGCCCCTATAATTCAGAGCCTGCCACACTGGCATCTCGGCAGCAGTAGACTCTGATCTGTTGGTGGTACTTTCTGATGAGGGAGGCAAGGGGGAATCTGTACAACAAAGTCTACATCTCTGGGCCCAGAAGAGCAGAAGCAGAGACCACAGTGCTTTCCTGGGCAGTGACAGAGACCACAGTGCTGAGTGGTGATGGGGGCAGAAACATGGCCTCAGAGTGATGGGGAAGAAGCAGGTAAGAGGTCCAGCTGAATCGCTGGGCATGGTGGCACACACCTTTAATCCTAGCACTTGGGAGGCAGAGGTAGGGAGATCTTTGTGAGTTCAAGGCCAGCCTTGTCTACAGAATGAGTTCCAGGACAGCTGGGGCTACAGGGAGACCCTGTCTCAAAAAGACCAAAAAAAAAGAAGTCCAGCCGAAGTCTTCTCCAGCTACTTGGCTGAGTACTGATGAGCACTGGGTGGAGGATAACACTGACTCTGGGAAAAGAGCCCCAAAAGGATTAGAGGAAACAGTGTCCAGAGCTCACACATGGCAGGGAACAGCCCCTTCCCAGTAAGCAGAATAGAAATATTACAATGTGAAGAGCACTGGGTAGTATTGCAAAGGGGCTTTTCCTTAACAGTAAGAGTAATTAGCTTTGGGCAGCCTGAGCTTCACTCAACAAATCCTTAGATGACACTCTAGTCAAACACTTTATAAGTAACAGCATCATAAAACAAAAATCAAGAGTATTTCTAAGGATACAACATTTCCAGTGTGCAACAGTATAAAATAACAGTGTCTAACATACAAAAAAGGATCAGGGGATTTTCTGTTGCTGTAATGCAGCAGTAGAGCGCCTAGTCTGTGCAAGACCTTGGGTTTAGTTAGCAGCCAGCAATGAAAAAGCCAGGCAGGAAAATAAAAATTATGATGAGGTGAAGCCAGTTCATAACTAATACAGACAGAAAGAGTTATTATATATGCATTTTACATGTTTAAGACATGGAAAATACTAAAATATCAGAATGAAACTGAGGACAAAAGTCCCAATGGGCAAGATGAAAAAGACACTGGTTTGAATGAATGGAAGATTGCACATTACAGAACAAAGACCTATACATGCACACAGTCCAAAATGAGAACGAGTAGTGAAATATGACATTGATATATGCTTCAACATGATGAACCTCAAAATCATTATGCTGAGAAAGGTCACAGGTACACACAGACACACAGACACACAGACACACACACAAATGCATACACAAGGAATCTCAAAATCGAGAGAAATCACATATATACACATGTGCATACACACATAAGAGCACGTACTATCTGATTCTTAATCTAAAGTGATAGAGCTCAGTAGCTGACCACAGATGAAGAGGGAGGGAAGAGGAGGAGGGAAGAATCACAAAGGGAAAGAGGACATGTTCACCTCTGTACAGCTGAAAAACTGTTGAGAAGCACAAGATGGTACTATTGTGCATATTTTAAAAACTAGAGGGAGATTTCCCAAGACCACCTGAAGCACAGGTAGGAGCTAGATGCTTCAGCCAGGTGGATTGTTTGCTTTGATTTAATCCACTGGCTTGTGTGGCTGTGGGGGCGGAGTTGTCCTCCCAGCTGGCATAAAAGTTGGGCCTGTGTGAGTCTTGAGATTGGAGATTTCCCAAGACCACCTGAAGCACAGGTACCATGGCGCAGGCTAAACACCAATACCCCCCCCCCCCGCTAGGCCCGCCAACTGGGATTGCTGAAGGAGTGTCCAAGTGGATTCTTTGGAGAACCTTCAGAACAGAAAGGAAGAGTGAGTTAGACTTCCAATAGAAAGCTAAAGCTTAAGACAAGTCAACATCCATAAGCAAGGAGAAAAAGGAGGACACAAATCAATCAAAAATGAGGATCTGAAGAGGCAAGCAAAGCAAGCCTTCAACACAGTGAAGAGGCATTTGGGATTCACATTGGAATACAGGCAAGGAGAAACCCACATGCTGGGACACAGAAGGAAGAGACAAACATGGGAAAGGTTCAGGATAATTCCACACCAAGCTCTACCAAGCCTGTGGAAGATTGCTACAGTGAGGATCCCCCTGGGAGCTGCCCAGGACACATATTAGAAGTACAATTGTGAACATACTATAAGAGAGTACAGACTTAATAAGTCAAGTCAGAAATAAGAAAGAGAATGTAAAACTCAAGAAAGACCTAGAGAGAGGCGAATGAAAACCCCAGAAGGAAGTGGAAACACAAACGATCCCATGTTGAAAAAGAAAAGGAAACCAATAGTGAAGCAAAGAACTACAGGAAGACATGAGAAGCTCCAAAAAAGATGGGTAAAAACTAAAGAAACTCAGAAGATGAAATGAAAAAAGGAAATCAAATACTTATCCAATCAAGAGGAAAAGGATAGGAAAAAGCCCTAGAGTAGAATGAAAGCAGAACAAAGATATCAGACCTGGAAGATAACACAGAACAACTAAAAACCTCAAATAAAGATTATGAAAAATTTAAAAATAAACAAGATGGAAGAACAGGAAATGTGGGACACTATGAAAAGATCAAACTCTGCATCATAGGATAGAGGAAGGAGAAGATCCCAAGAGATGGTATTGATCAGATCTTCAACAGAATAATAGATGAAAAGTTTCCCAAACTAAAAAAAGACAAACCAATACAAATAAAAGAAGCACATGAACTCCAAACAGACAAGATCAGAAAAAAAAAACCCCACCCATATCATATTTAAAAACATGCGCCAAAACATAGACAAAAACTGAAAGCAACAAGAGAAAAACAACAGATACATATAAGGGGGAAACCCATCAGAATACAACTGACTTCTCAGTGCAAATATGAAAGCAAGAGAACTGGAGCAAGCATTCCCTGTGTTAAAGGATCTATGATGCCAACCCAGGTTACTATACCCAGCAAAAATGTCGATTATAGTTGAAGGAGAGAAAAAAAATCTTCCATGACATAAACAAGATGAAAGAATACATGTCCAGAAAACCAATCTTCAGAGACTACTTGAAGCAATTCAAAGGACAGAAGAAAGGAGCAAACATCCCCAGGCACCTAGAAAGAGAAATCAATAAAAAAAGCATAATTGCAGAAGTAGAAAACTAAACCAAAACTGCAAATGGATAATAAGGCAAAAGGAAGCAACACAAACCTATCAGTCATAACCTTAAGTATTAATGCATTAAAAAATTAAAAAATATTAATGGACTAAAACTGCCCAATCAAAAGATTAGACTGGGAGATTGGATTAGGAAACAGAACCCATTATATGCTGTCACAACAAACACATCTTACCTTCAAGATAGGCACCACCTTAAAGTGAAAGGATGGAAAAAAATATTCCAGGCAAATATGAACCAAAAAAGAAAGCGTGTTGCTATTTTAATATCAGACAAAATAAACTTCAAAGTAAAAGTAAATCAGAAGAGGACAAGAAAAGGCCATTACATTTTTATCAAACAGAACAATTCACCAAGAAGATTTATAATATGAATATATATGCACCAAACTTGTTGCACCAAATCTTATAAAAGACAATTCTCCCGGACCACCACAAGGCACAGATTAACCCCAGTACAGTCATGTAGGGGAGTTCCATAACCCATGAGTCCTTTGGGCAGGTCAACAGACAAAGAATAAACAAGAGAGGACATCTGAACTGAACGATTGATACACCAAATGGACCTTTTAGACTTCTACCAACATCCACCCTAATACCAGAGTATCTTTTCTACTTAGCCCCACTGGAAATTCTCCCCAAATCGACCACCATACTTGGGGACAGAAGAAACCTCCAAAATACAAAAAGATTGAAATAATTTCATGCATTCTATCAGACCGCCATGCAATAAAGCTCACTATCAAACAGATAAGCCCTACTGCCTACAAGAACAATGGAAACATAAACAAACACTCCTGATAATGAATGGGTCAAGAAGAGATGAAAAAAGAAATAAAAGCATTTCTTAGAACTGCATGACAATGATAATACAACACAACAAAAGTATGGGATCTTTTTTTATGTTATTCATATATATATATATATATATATCTAGACCCGTGTACCCCACCTATCCCCCACCCTACTAAGCTTATGCATTCTGCCAAACATTCGCTTTTCTCTCTTCTCAGTTCTTCTCAAATTCTCCACGTGGAAGTTGACCGTTTTGAGCAGGAGTTCACCGTTTCAATCAGTTCTTTGATGCAGTCCTTTCTGTTGTTGTTTTTGTTATAATTTCATCGCTCCCAACTGCTTTTACAAAACTCTGTGGGCTTGTGCACAAGAAATACCTAAAACTAGGTAATTGGCACTAGCATCCACAGATGAGGGCCATTTCGTTTGTTTTTCTGGGACATGTTTTTCATGGGACCAGCCATTTTCCTGCACAAGTCATGATGTCATCCTTTCTTTACTGCTGCATAGAAACTCCATTGTGTAGATGTACCACATTTTCTCTATCCACTCGTCGTTGAGGGGCATTTGGGTTGGTTCCAGCTCTCTTGCTATTGTGAAGAGGTGAAATAATACAGGCTGTGCCTGTATCTCTGCAGTGGGGTGAGTCTTGTGGTACAACCCAGGAGTGGTATGGCTGGGTCTGTGGCAAGTTCATTCCAAGTCTTCCAAGGGTTCTCCACACTGCTTTCCATAGTGGGTGTAATGAGTTTACATTCCCACCAGCAGTGGTGAGTGTTCCCCTTTCCCCACCAACTCTCCAGCACTTGGTATCATTTGTTTTCTTGATCCCGCCAGTCTTATTGGAGTAAGATGATATCTTAGATGTGGTTTTGATTGCACATTTCCTTAATGCTTAGTGATGTTGAACACTTTCAGATGTCTCTTTGTTTAATCTTTGTCCTGTTGACTTGTCCAAAGGACTCAGTGGGGTATTGAAGTCCCTACTATGAGTGTACTTGGGTTAGTTATGTGACTTGTGGTCCTGGAGAATTGTCTTTATAAAGTTTGGTGCACCGAGTTTGGTGCATGATATTCATGACTTGGACTCTTGGTGAATTGTTCTTTGATAAAAATGTAATGGCCTTCTTCGTCTCTTCTTGTTCTTTTTTATATTTGAAGTCTATTTTTTTGTCTTTTTGAGACCGGGTCTCCTGTAGCCCAGCTGTCCTGAACCTCACTCCTTAGACCAGGCTGGGCCTCGAACTCACAAGAGATCCATGTGCCTCTGCCTCCCAAGTGCTAGGATTAAAGGCGTGCACCACCACGCCCGGCTGAAGTCTACTTTGACTGATATTAAAATAGCAACACCTGCTTTCTTTTTAGTATTTTGACTGATATTAAAATAGCAACACCTGCTTTCTTTTTAGTACCATTTGCTTGGTGTGCTGGATAGTTTTGGTGTCAACTTGACACACCTGGGTTGAGGGAGCCTCAGTTGGGGAATTGGCTCGATTGGATTGGCCTTGGCCACATCTGTGGAGTATTGTCTTGATGGTCGAGCAGTTGTGGGAGGGCCCAGCCCACAAGAGTGGCCCACCCTGGGCAGAGGTGTTGTGTACTTAAGAAGGCGGCTGGCATAAGCCAGAGAGCAAGCCAGTGAACAGCATTCCTCAGGTCCTGTGCTTCGTCCTGCCTCCAGGTTCCTGCCCTGACGCTTGCCTTGGGCTCCCTGAGTGATGAACTGTGATGCGGGAGATGTAAGCTTAATAAACCCTTCCTCCCCAAGTTGTGTCGGTCAGAGTGTTTTGTCACAGCAAGAAGACAAACTAGGACACTGGATATTTTTTTTCATCCTTTCACTTTAAAGTGGTGCCTGTCCTTGAAGGTAAGATGTGTTTCTGTAGAAGCATATCGATGGTTTGTTTCCTAATCCAATCTCCCAGTCTATTCTTTTGATTGGGGAATTTTAGTCCATTAATACTTAAGGTATGACTGATAGGTTGTGTTGCTTCCTTTTACCTTATTATCCATTGCAGTTTTGGGTTTGCGTTTTACTTCTGCAGTTATGCTTTTTTTATTTCTCTTTCTAGGTGCCTGGGGATGTTTTCTCTTTTTCTGTCCTTTGAATTGCTTCAAGTATTCTCTGAAGGGTGGTTTTCTGACATGTTTCTTTCATCTTGCTTTATGTCATGGAGGTTTTTCTCTCTCCTTCAACTATAATTTGACATTTTTGCTGGGTATAGTAACCTGGGTTGGCATCTATTGTCCTTTAACATATGCTTTGCTCCAGGTTCTTCTTGCTTTCCTCGTTGCATTGAGAAGTCAGTTGTAATTCTGATAGGTTTCCCTTATGGTCACTTTGTTTCTCTTGTGGCTTTAAGGATTTTGTCTTTGTTTTTTGGGTGTCTAGCATTTTAATATGATGTGGTTGGAGAGTTTCTTTTCTGATCTTGTCTGTGGAGTTCTATGTGCTTCTTGTATTTGTATGGTGTTTGTGTTTTTTTTTTATTTGGGGAAATTTTCATCTATTATTCTGTTGAAGATCTGATCAATACCATTCTCTTGGGATTCTTCTTCCTCTATCCTATGATGTGGAGGTTTGATCTTTTCATGCGTTCCCAATTCCTGGTTGTTCCACTGTTGTGTATTTATAAATTTCAATCTTTCCTGAGTTTTTAGTTGCTTTGTGTTATCTTCCAGTCTGATATTCTTTGTTCTGCTTCCTCCATTCTTTTTGAAGCTTTTTCCATTTCTTTCCTCTTGATTGGATGGTTTTTAATTTCCTTTTTTTTCCATTTCATCTTCTGATTTCTTTAGATTTACCACTTCCTTTGGAGCTTCTCAGTCTCTTCCTGTAGCTCTTTGCTTATATGGTTGTTTCCTTTTTTTTTCAACATGGGATCTTTTCAGTGTTTCCACTTCCTTTCAGGAGCCTTGTCATTCTCGTCTCTAGGTCCTTCTTGGTTTTCTTCTCTTTTTAATTCTTTGATTTGTCTTTATATCTTGGACTTCTATAGTATGTTCACAATTTTGTTTCTGATATCTTTGTCCTGGCCATCCCCAGGGGATCCACTGTAGGAACTTCCACAGGCTTGGTAGAGCTTGGGTGGGGATTATCCTGCACTTTCCCATGTTGTCTCTTCTTGTGTTACTGGCATATGGGCTTCTCCTTGCCTGTATTCCAATGTGATCCAAAATGCCTCTTCACTGTGTTGAAGGCTTGCTTTTGCTTTCTCCTTCCGATGCCTTTTAATCCCAGTTTGGAGGGGTTTCTTTAGCCCACACCCAGTTACCAGTGCTTCAGCTGGTCTTGGGAGATCTCTGATTCAAGACTCATACAGGCCCACCTTTTATACCACTGGGAGGAAACTCCGCCCCCACAGCCACCAAAAGTCCAATCAAGCAAAGAACAACTGATTCAACTAAATTAAATCAAACAACAATCTGTCTTGCTGAAGCTCCAGCTCCTACCTAACCTGTGGTTCAGGTTGGTCTGGGAGATCTCTCACCAAGGCTACTTTAAAAGCCACTCTAAGAGGTAGTGTATAGCCTCTGGGTGCCACCATTAGAAAAAACAGAATGAGCACAAGTGAACGATCTAACACTGCAGCTAAAAAGCACTGAGAGGAACAACAGATGAACCCTAACCTAACTGAACGTCAGGAAGAATAACAAAAAATCAGAGCAGAAATCAATGAAATAGAAACAACACGAAAACACCAATACAAAAAGTCAATGAATCCAAAAGTTGGTTCTTTGAAAGAAAAACAAAATAGATCTACCAAAAAAAAAAAAAAAAGAACCAAAAGAAAACAAGAAGAATCAACTCCAAATCACTACATCCATGATTGAAAGGTGAAATATCACACACACACAAGTGAAAAGATTCTAGAAAATCATAGGGAATACTTCAAAAATCCTTACTACCAATTTGAAAAACCTTAGAAGAGAAAGGATAAATACTAAAATCCTATGGAATCCACCAAAAGCTCAGGACCAAAAAGAAAGAGACCAGGCAGCTTAAACAGACCCATGATACGTTGATAGAAATTTGAAGATGTATAAAAAACCTCCCCCACTAAAAAAAGCCCAGGATCCCCAGATGGTTTCAGCAGCATTCTATAACAATTTCAAACACTGACTAAACAACCATTTATTATTAAAATTGATTAGAGGATATAACAGGGAGATTTTCCCAAATTCCTTCTATGAAGCCGCGACCTCACTCTATTCCAAAACCAGGCAACGATACAACCAAAAAGCGAGAACTACATACGCCATCTCTCTAATGAACACAGATGCAAAAAATTCTAACAGGATACTGGCAGAATCACATACAGACCCACATCAAGAATCATCCATCATGACAAGTTGGATTTCATACCAGAAGATGGCAGGGATGGTCTAACCTACGAAAATCAATACATATTCAAGCATATAAATGGATGAAGACAAAACACATGAATCATCTCAATTGACTTGCTGAAAAAGCTTCTTGACAAATCCAGCATCCCCTCATGCTTAAGTCTAGAGGTAATTGGGCTTGGAAGGGATATTTCCTCAATGTAGTCAAAGCTATATACAGGAATACCCACAAGCATATATACTAAATGGGGAAATGACAGACACATTCCCTTTAAAGGTAAGGAACTAGCAAGACTGCCCTGTCCCTCTCTCTCAAATGTGCTTGAAACTACATTGTTAGGACAATAAGGCAGAAAAGGAAAACTTAAAGGAGTACTATGAAAGAGGAAGTCAAGACTATCCCTAGTGGCTGATGATTGATTGTTTACTTAAGGGATGCTTAAAAAATCCAGCAGAAAACTCTTAGAAACGAATAATTTAGCCTTCCAGCAAAGTGGCAGGATACACAAATAACCTAGGGGAAAATCAGTAGCCTTTCTTCCCACCAACAACAAGCAACTGACGAAGGAATTCAAGGAGACATTACCACTCACAATACCTCAAAAATAAAATACCTAGAAACATACCTAACGAAAGACACCAAGTATTTCTACAACAAAAATTTTTTACCCCTGAAAAGGGAAATTGACGAAGACATGAGAAGATGGAAAACAACCTCCCGTGCTCATGGATTCAGAAAATAATATAGTAACAATGTCCATTCTACCAAAACTCTTGTATAGATTTAATGCAATCCCAATTAAATCCCCAAGAGTTTTTTCACAGGTTTGGAAAAATGTCCTTAATTTCGTTTGGAAAAAAAAAAGACCCAGAATAGCCAAAAAACAACCTGAGTGAAGAAAAGAGCCCCCAATAAAGAGGGATCTCTCTACCAGATTTCAACTATACTACAGGGCTATAGTCATAAAAGGAGCATGATACTGGCACAAAAAAAAACAAAAAAAAAAAAAAAAAACCAAAACTGAAGATCCAAACCTGCGGACATACAATTTCATATCTCATTATTTGACAAGGGGGCAGAAGACCCAATGGGAAAAGACACGTCTCTTCAGCAATGGTGATTGGCAAAAACTGGATCACCACATTGCTATAAGAATGACACTTAACCCCTCACCTTATTACACGTAACCCATAGTCAACTTCCAATGGTTTAGAAGCTCAACATGAAAACCCCCAAACTCTGACGCGATAGAAGAACAAGTGTGGCAGCCAGACTACAAGCAGTAGCCTTAGGAAAGACTTCCTAAGCCAGACGCAGCTGTGCAAGAAAGAACGGTTGCCCAATTGACAAATGGGAACCTGCATTAAACTCAAAAGCCTTCTGTACAAAAAAGAAACAACAAGAGAAGTGGAGAGAAATAACCCACAGAGTGGAAGAGAACCACTTCATACAATGATAAATATGCCGATTTCCAGAATAATAAACTGACTCAAAAAACAAAGAGCAGAAAAAGAAAACAATGACCCACTCCTAATAATGGAGCAACGAAGTGAACAGCGACTTCAACAAGTGAGGAATTATGAGTGGTGAAGAAACATCATTAAATAAAAAAAAAAAATCATGCAATAAAGAAAAAAAAAACCAAAAACCACTCTAAGATATTCTTTACTAATAAGACTGCTTAATCCAGAAAACAAAGGAGCCAATTGCCTAGGAGATTGGTGGGGGGGAGAGGGGAAACCTCATCCAGTGCTTGTGGTGAATGTAAACTCAGTACAGCCACTATGAAAAGTGTGCTGAGACCTGGACAGACTGTGGAGTGAAATTCCCCCGTCACCCCCAAGGGGGGACCCGCATACACTCTGGCTCACCCACACAGACTATTCTTACTGCCACAGAAATATTCGCAGTCCATGCTTATTGAACAGCGTCTCTTCCCAATAGCTAGGACTGGAACCAACCAAAGTAGCCCTCACTGATTGAAGTGGATGAGAAAATGTGGTACATGACAACAATGGAGTTCTGTTGCACGCAGTAAACAAAGATGACATCATGAGACTTTGCAGGATAAATGGTGTGCTAGAAGAATTAGCATGCTGAGAAAGTAACACACAGTCACCCCAGAAAAACAAAATAAGGAGTATCCCACTGTGGTATGTCATGACACCAATTACCTCTAATTGTATGGCAAACTGAGCAACTCGATGATCTTGAAACAACTGTGCTCTTATATTGTGAATCCTTAACATTATACTAAAAAAATTGGCTTTGAAAAAAAAAAAAAAAAACTAGAAAAACCACCATCCTAAGAAGTTATGTGATGGATCTATGATGGCCTGGTTTATAGGAGGTTGACTCTGGATTCTTAATGCTGTCTGTCTTTCAGTGGCATCTGGATAATATTCCTTAAACATGATTCATGAAAAGATTGTGTGTTTCAATCTCTCATTCTATCTCTCTCTCTCTCTCTCTCTCTCTCTCTCTATCTATCTATCTATCTGGCTAATGTATAGTACTAACTACAACCTTACATTAAAAATATTTCAGTTTGTTTTATAAATGACAATCTACCACTCTCTTCTTGGCTAATAGAAAGCAAGCTCACAGGAGCCAGGATTTTGAGTTTTCATGCTGTTTGTATTAATGTTCTCATATATACCACCTGTGTCTTTTGTCTCTTCCCTTAGCTGAGAATACATGAATGAACTCTAATGGACTTTACAGAGCCATAAGCTGAGGCTGGACACAGTGGCACAAACTTGGAATCCCAATATGCAGAAGGCTGAGGCAGGTGGATCGTGAGGTTGAGGCTAGCCTGACTACTAGTGAGATCCTGTATCAAAACCAACCCAAGGAAATCCAGAGACACAGCTCTTCACTGTCTCACTTTACACTGGTATCTGGTCACTTCTCTTATGTGTCAGGGTTTTACCTATTGGTGTTTCTTCAAAACCATATGCAAATAAGTTATTGAATGCAGGCATGAGGTGAACCCTTCCAAATAGGAGAAGTGATCTAGTGGATGAATTCTACCCACTTTTGCCTCCTTGTGGGTGGACTTCTTCACTTCCCAGGAATGGCATTGTAAGTTCAAGCAATCACACTCAAGTAGCAAATGTCATGTTCCTGTACTTGTTCTGCCTCCTTCCCAGTGTTACTCGCTTTAACTCTCACTCCTACCACCTGAGATCAAAGTCCTCAAGTAGCTAAGCACATGAACACATTGCATCAGTCTGTTTTCTGCTTGAAGACCTCATATCAGTGTAGTCCAAGGAAGCAGATCCTTGGCTGGCAGGTGGAGCTGTGCTTTCTGGGTGAATGTGAATTAGAAAGTCATTGGCAATGGTAAGTCAGGAGATAATAGCTTCTGGGAATCGGTGACATTATTATGTCTGAAGTTTTCAACTAGGTTTATTTGGTATGTAGTGCAGGTAGAGAGTTTGTGTTAGAACATCTGGTGACTACAGTTATTTAACAGGATGGATACAGTGATAATTCTAGGAAATATAGAGTAGACGGGCTTTTAAAGTTTTACCAGCATCTTAAAAATGACCATCTCAGATGAGTCAGCTGACAAATTCTGTGACAACCAGAAACGTATTTGAAAGCTTTTCAAGGAAGTGCCACAAGGCCAGACTCTGTTGAAGATCAGGCCACACATCCAGTTATAACAGTGTTCATTAGAGCTGCAAAAGAGAAGGAGTTCATAGTTGGACAAGTGTCTTATGTCAGGTCTTGAGCAGGAAAATGGTGGAACCCTGAAATATGGGATAGGGCAATTTGCTTAGATGAGTCAGATGACCTTGAGGTGCCAGTCTCCTTTGGGATTTATAGAATGGCAAAGGATACCCAACCTTCGCCAGAACAGAAGACAACTTCTTTTTTTATTTTATTTTTTTACATCAAATTTATTTTTTCATTTACAAAATCTAGGACCTGTGTTCCCACTATTTCCACCCGCAGAGTCATGCCTTTGCCAAAACATGTTTCATCTCCTTTCTCAGTCTCTCAATATTCTCCATGAGGAGTTGACTGTTTTGTGCAGAATTCACTGTTTCCAGTCAGTTCTTTGATGCCTGCAGTCCTTTCTGTTGTGTTGTTTTCCAATATGCC
Organism: Rhizomys pruinosus; assembly: GCA_009823505.1. NCBI lineage: Eukaryota > Metazoa > Chordata > Mammalia > Rodentia > Spalacidae > Rhizomys > Rhizomys pruinosus. Next base: position 342,341 of record VZQC01002783.1, read on the forward strand.
TTTACGGCCAACTGCTTTGAACAAAACTCAGGGGGCCCTACCAAGAATAATTACAACTAGGTAATGGCACTAGCATCCACAGATGAGGGATACCATTATCGTTTGTTTTTCTGGGGACTGTGTTACTTCACTCAGCCTGCTGTTCACTAGCTCCTGCCATTTTCCTGCAACGCTCGTGATGTCGTTTTCTTTACTGCTGATAGAACTTCCATTGTAGATGTACCACATTTTCTCTCTCCCACTCATCAGTTGCGGGGCCTTTAGGTGGTTCAAGCTCCTTGCTACTTGTGAAGAGAGCTGCATAACATAGCTGCAATGTATTTCTGCAGTAGATGAGTCTTGTGGGTGTATGCTCAGGAGTGTTGGCTGGGTTGGGTGGCAATTTCATTCCAAGCCTTCCCAGGGTTTCACACTCTTTCCATTAGTGGCTGTATGAGTTTTACCATCCACAAACAGTGGATGAGTGCTCCCCTTTCCCCACAAATTCTCAAGCACTTGGCATTCATTGTGTTTCTGATTCTAGCCAGTCTTATTGAGTAAGGTGATATCTTAAGGTGGTTTGATTTGCATTTCCTTAAGGATTAGTGATGTTGAACACTTCTTGAGGGTGTTTCTCAGACACTCTAATCCTCTGTGACGTCTCTGTTCAGTTCTTTGCTCCATCTATGAGTGTGTCATTGTTTTCTTTCTTCTTTGTTTTTGAGTAGTTATATATTCTGGAAATCAATGCAGATGTATCTGCTGTTCAGGTTTTCCTCCATCTGTGGTCTTTCTCTTCATTCCTTGATGTTTTTTTTGTACAGAAGCTTTTGATTTTTAATGAGGTCCCCTTGTCCATTGTCTCTTTACTTCTGTTCCGTGCTGTCTGTTTTAGGAAGTCTTCTCCTATGCTTATTTGTCTTTTAGGTTGCTGCCAAACTTTTTCTTCTCTCGCCTTCAGGTTGGGGTTTCCCCTTGAGGTCTTTCATAATATATGTAGAGAAAGTTGAGCGTGCTCTGCTGGAAGGAAAAAATCATATAGAATTGTAGAGAATATATTGTATGCAACATATGTTTTTTATTTCCCATCAAAATTCAAGGTTGGATTTTCCCATTAGTTTCCAAAATGTTATTATTTTCTTTTAGTCCTAAATAACTAAGAAATCTTGAAAAATAATTTCTATTTAAATACTTATCTATAAAATTGGTGAAATCTTAGAAAATTTGCATAGAGCTCTTAATATACAACAGAAAATAATTTCTACTACCGAATCATATTTATGTCTTACTATAATTCACTTATCTTAAAAATCTGAAGTTCACCCGGGCATTGTGGCACACGCCTGTAATCCTAGCATTTGGGAGGCAGAGACGGGTGGATCTTTGTGAGTTCAAGGCCAGCCTGGTCTACAGAGGGAGTTACAGGACAGCTGGGACTACAGGGAGATGCTGTCTCAAAAAAAATCTGAAGTTAAATTATTTTATTTTTATTTGGTCTATATGAACTTCTCTCTTTCATTGGTTCCAGATTCAGTAGCAAGTACAGGACACGAGTATAACATGTGATTGATATCTGAGAGGAGGTTTATGGACCCTACTCTCAAATATCCTTAATTCTTAAATTTGTGATTTAAATCCAAATGGTTGAAATTGTATAACTCATGTTTATTTTATAAAGATGGATTTTTCTTTCTAAAATGTGTATATGTATACTAAATATAATATATAATATGTCATATTTTTTACATATAGGTGTATATGTATATTTTCATCTCTTGTTCATTATAATCTGTTCTCAGATAATATTGGACATAGGGAATATTCTCCATTTTTTAAACTATTCTACATCAAGCATCAGAGAATAAGGGCCCAAGAAGGCATTAACTTCCTCTTAACTCTCATTAAGGAAGCTTCTCCATGTAACAGGAGACCATAAACTCAAAAGAGCCTGAATGGCCAAACCATGAAGATAAGGAGTCTACAAAGTGTGCTTCAATGGATAGGTTGCCTATATTCAACTTCATCCACCCCAGGCTCAGGAAATATTGCAGAAGAGGTGGTGGAATGATTATACGAGCCAAAGAGTTGATGCAAGGCCAAACTCAAATGAATTCTACAAGCTTCTGAGACCCTGTTCATATGAACCTACAGCATTGGTATCAGCATGCAAAAGAGCCATGCGAACTCAGCTGGACAAAAACTCAACACAAAACTGCAGAATTGGGTAACACAGCCTGACATAGGTTGAGAAAATATTTGCAGTTGGTGGCAGTATGGTGAGGAAGACCTGGCCATCTTTATGAAGCACACTATGGATAGACTGATTAGAGCACAGAATGGAATGAGCTGGCACTGAGGAAATACTAAAGAAATCAGAAGATGAAATGAAAAAGAAAATCAAACAGTCATCCAATCAATAGGAAAGGAATGGAAAAAGCCTCAAAAGCAGAATAGAGGAAGAAGAAGAATCCCAAGAGAATGGTATTGATCAGATCTTCAACAGAATAATAGATGAAAATTTCCCCAAACTAAAAAAAAAGACAAAACAATACAAATACAAGAAGCACATAGACCTCGAAACAGACAAGATCAGAACTCTCCACACCATATCATATTAAAAATGTTAGACGCCCAAAACAAAGATAAAATTCTGAAAGCCTCAAGAGAAAAACAAGTTACATATAAGGGGAAACCTATCAGAATTACAACTGACTTCTCAGTGCAAACTATGAAAGCAAGAAGAACCTGGAGCAAAGCATTCCCAGTGTTAAAGGACAAAAATGCAAACTCAGGTTATTATACCCAGCAAAAATGTCAATTATAGTTGAAGGAGAAAAAAAAATCTTCCATGACATAAAAGAGATGAAAGAATACATGTCTGGAAAACCAAAACTTCAGAGAATACTTGAAGCAATTCAAAGGACAGAAAAAAGGAGCAACTATCATCAGGCATCCAGAAAGAGAAATTATTAAACGTGTATCAACAGAAGTACAAACCTAGACCAAAAATGCAAATGGATAATCAGGTGAAAGGAAACAACACACATCTATCAGTTACAACCTTAAATATTAATGGACTAAACTCTCTAATCAAAAGATACAGACTGGGAGATTAGATTAGGAAACAGAACCCATTGATATGTTGTCTACAAGAAATACATCTTACCTTCAAAGATAGGCACCACCTTAAAGTGAAATGATGGAAAAAATATTCCAAGCAAATGGTCCCAAAAATAAAGCAGGTGTTGCTATTTTAATATTAGACAAAATAGACTTCAAAGTAAAAGAAATCAGAAGAGGCAAAGAAGGTCAATACATTTTTATCAAAGGAACAATTCATCATGAAGATTTCACAATTATGAATATATGCACCAAATTCTGATGCACCAAACATTATAAAGGCAATTATTCTCCAAGACTACAAGGCACATATTAACCCCAGCACACTCATAGTAGGGGACTTGAATACCCAACTGAGCACTTTGGACAGGTCAATCAGACAAAGAATAAACCGAGAGACATATGAACTGAATGATATGATACACCAAACGGACCTCACAGACATCTACCGAATATTCCACCCTAATAACAGAGAATACACTTTCTACTCAGCACCCCACAGCACATTCTCCAAAATGGACCACGTTCTGGTACACAGAAGAAACCTCCACAAATACAAAAAGATTGAAACAATTTCATGCATTCTATCAGACCACAGTGCAATAAAACTCAATATCAACACCAGGATAAGCCCTACTATCTACAAGAACACATGGAGACTAAACTACACACTCCTGAATAATGAATGGATCAAGGAAGAGATAAAGAAAGAAATAAAAGCATTCCTGGAACTGGATGACAGTGATAATACAGCACAACAAAACCTATGGGATCCTGGGTGCCTACATTAGAAAAACAGAAAGAGCACAAGTGAAAGATCTAACACTACAGCTATAAACAATTGAAAGAAAACAACAGATGAACCCTAAACGCAATAGGCAGGAAGAAATAACAAAAATCAGAGCAGAAATCAATGAAATGGAAACAACAACAACAACAACAAAAATCAATACAAAGAATCAATGGATCCAAAAGTTGGTTCTTTGAAAGAATAAACAAGATAGACCTCTAGCCCAGTTAACCAAAAGAAAAAAAAGAACAACTCCAAATCAATACAATCCATGATGAAAGGGGAAATATCACAACAGACAAGGAAAAGATCCAGAAAATCATATGGGAATACTTCAAAAACCTTTACTAAGTTTGAAAACCTAGAAGAAACGGATCAATATCTGAAATCCTTGGAATCAACAAAGCTCAACAAAGGGGAGACCGACAGCTTAAACAGACCCATAATACATGAAGAAATTGAAGACATAATAATAAACCTCCCAACTAAAAAAGCCCAGGCCCAGGAGGTTTCACAGCAGAATTCTATAAAACAATTCAAAATGACTAACAACCATTATTATTCAAATTGCTTAGAAGGATCCAAACAGAGAGAATTCTCCCAAATTCCTTCTGTGAAGCCAGCATCACTCTATTACCAAAACCAGGCAAAGATACAACCAAAAAGGAGAACTACAGACCCATCTCATTAATGAACACATATGCAAAATTCTAAGCAGGATACTGGCAAATCACTTACAGACACACATCAAGAAGATCATCCATCATGACCAAGTTGGATTCATACCAGAGATGCAGGGATGGTTCAACATAGGAAAATCAATATCATCAAGCATATAAATGGAATGAAAGACAAAAACCACATGATCATCTCAATTGACCTTGAAAAAGCTTTTGACAAAATCCAGCATCCCCTCATGCTTAAAGTCCTAGAGGGTATTGGATTGGAGGGATCATTCTTCAATATAATCAATGCCATATACAGGAATCCCACAGCCAATATCATACTAAATGGGGAAATGACAGAAGCATTCCCTTTAAAGTTAAGAACTCGGCAAGGATGTGCCCTTGAAACACTTGCTAGGACAATAAGGCAAGAAAAGGAAATTAAAGGAGTTCTAATTGGAAAAGAGGAAGTCAAGCTATCCCTTTTTGCTGATGATATGATTGTTTACTTAAGAGATACGGAAAAACTCCACTAGAAAACTCCTAGAAATGATAAAGAGCTTCAGTAAAGTGGCAGGATACAAAATTAACTTAGAAAAATCAGTAGCATTTCTTTACAACAACAACAAGCAACTGAAGAAGGAATTCAAGGAGACCTTCCCACTCACAACAGCCTTGAAAACAATAAAATACTTAGGAACAAACTTAACCAAAGACACCAAAGATCTCTACAACAAAAATTTTAAACCCCTGAAGAAGGAAATTGAAGAAGAAATCAGAAGATGGAAAAACCTATGCTCATGGACTGGGAAAATTAACATAGTAAAATCGAAAGGTTATGCCTGGACAAGCTGGCAGCCCATGAAAGAAAACAGCCAGAATTGACTAGAGACCAAGACAACAGCTCCAGAGAAAGTAGACTGTTTTGCTTCTCATCCACCTGTGCCCCTTTTCTAAGCCTAGGGAATAATCTGCAGAAGACGGGGCATGGTAGAATTTAAGGGCTGCGATTGGGGTGAATGCTGAACCTACATCAATATAGACTGGACACTCACTTGATCAACTTGATTGAACATACAAGCCTCCCCCCCTGCTGGATGGTAGGACCCATGAGCTGTGTGGGTTTGGGCACAACTGCTTGCAAATTGGTTTTACACGAAGGATGCTTGTACTCACAAATTATCACTTATTGTTAAAAAAAATGAAAACAAAACAAAACAACAACAAAAAAAAAAACAGAGAAAGATGCAGAAAAGTTACGGCAGAATGCATGATCTGGGATGGGTAGGTGTGCGGTGTGGGGAAGGGAAGGGGATATATGCCTGAACTGAATTGGAAAATGATGTTTGAAATACACAAAGCATCAATAAAAATAAAAAAACATTAACTCTGATTCTAAGTAATTAGAATATCCCTCAAAATGATTCTGTAGTTACATGAAGTATAAAATTCTTCCACTTTTCAATATTCAACTTATTTTCTCTTTTTACTGAATTTTTTTCATCCCATGCCTGACTTTATATCCTCTTAAAACAGCCTTGATTTTTAGAAGATTTATTATTTAACCTAATAAAAGAAAAAAAGTTTTCAAAATAATAATAATATATATATATAATAATATATAATAGTATAAATAATCTACTCCACATGTAAGAATGTAAGTAAATGCAAATTGATACTATTAGTTTGTCAAAATTGACTACATAAAATCCTCAGGCTATCATATTAAAAAAATACTATTTAGTCAATGCAATTCTGGTCTCATCTAATTGCTTGTACACATTTGCAGTCAAACAGTTTTGACATAGTCTCATAATATATGTAGAGAAAGTTGAGCGTGCTCTGCTGGAAGGAAAATTCATATAGAATTGTAGGAATATATTGTATGCACATATGTTTTTTATTTCCATCAAAATTCAAGTGTGGATTTCCCATTAGTTTCCAGAAATGTTATTATTTTCTTGTGTCCTAAATAACTAAGAAATCTGAAAATAATTTCTATTTAAATACTTAATCTATAAAATTGGTGAAATCAGAAAATTTGCATAGAGCCTGTAATATACGAACAGAAAATATTTCTACTACCGAATCATATTTATGTCTTACTATAATTCACTTATCTTAAAAATCGGAAGTTCACCGCTGGGCATTTGGCACACGCCTTAGATGCCTACAGTGATGGGCGAGAGACGGTGGATCTTGTGAGTTCAAGTCACAGCCTGTCTACAAGGAGTTACACCTCAGGACAGCTGGGACTACAGAGAGTCCAAAAAAAATGAAAAAGTTAAAAAAAAAAAATTATTTTTATTTTTATGTTGGTCTATTATGAACTTCTCTCTTCATGGTTCCAGATCAGTAGCAGTACAGACACGAGATAACATGTGATTGATATCTGAGAGGAGGTTTATGGACCCTACTCTCAAATATCCTTAATTCTTAAATTTGTGATTTAAATCCAAATGGTTGAAATGTAAACTCATGTTTATTTTTAAAGAATGGATTTTTTCTTTTCTTTAAAGTGTATATGTATACTAACTATATAATAATATGTCATATTTTTTACATATAGGTGTATATGTAGTAGTTCACTCTTGTGTTCATATAATCTGTTCTCAGATAATATTGGACATGGGATATTCTCCTTTTTTTTAAACTATCTAACATCAGCATCAGAGAATAAAGGGCCCCAAGAAGTTATGAATTACTTCTTTAACTCTCAGTTAAGGAACTTCTCCATGTAAAGGAACCATAAACTCAAAAGAGCCATGAAATGGCCAAACCATGAAAGATTAAGAGTCTACAAGTGTCTTCATAATGTGGAAGGTTGTCCATTATATCCAACTTCATCACCCCAGGCTCAGAAATATGCAGAAGAGGGGTGGAATGATTATAGTAGCCAAAGAGTGTTGATGCAAGGCCAACGCATAAATGAATTCTACAAGCTATGCTGAGACCCATGTTCATATGACCTACAGCATGTATGCAGCATGCAAAAGAGCCCATGCGTAGACTCAGCTGGACAAAACCCCTTTCCCAACACAAAACCTGCAGAATGTAACACAGCCTGACATAGGTTGAGAAAATATTTGGCGAGTTGGTGGCAGTATGGTGAGGAAGACCTGGCCTATCTTTATGAAGCACACATGGATAGACTGATTAGAGCACAGAATGGAATGAGCTGGCACTGAGGAGAATACTAAAAGAAATCAAAGCATGAAAGTGACAAAAGGAAATGCAGAAACAGTCACCATCCAATAATGGAGAAGAGAGGAAAAAGCCTCAAAACAGAAAGAGTAGATAGCGTAAGTATCCAAGAGAGATGGTTATTTATCAGACTCTCAAGCGAAAATAGATGAAAATGTTCCCCAAACTAAAAAAAAGACAAACAATAACAAATACAAGAAGCACAAGACTCGCAAACAGACAAGACTCGACCCTCTCCAACACCCATATCATCAGTTAAAAGATGTTAGATGCCCAAAACAAGATAAAATTCTGAAAGCCTCAAGAGAAAAAAACAAGTTACATATAAGGGAAACTATCGAGAATTACAACTGACTGTCTCAGTGCTCAAACTAATGAAAGCAAGAGAACTGTGGCATAAAGCATTCCCAGTGTTTAAAGGACAAAAATGCAACTCAGGTATTAGTACCCACTCAAAAAATGTCAATTAATGTTGAAGGAGAAAAAAAACATTCTTCCATGACATAAAAGAGAGAAAAGAATACATGTCCAGGAAACCAAACTTCAAGAATACTTGGAAGGACAATATCAAAAAAAGGACAGAAGAAAGGAGGCAACGTATCATCAGCATCCAGAAAGAGAAAATTATTAAACTGTTATCAACAAATACAAACTCTAGACCAAAAATTCCATGGACTAATCAGGTGACAGGAAACAACAACCATCTATCAGTTACAGACCTTAAATATAATGGACTAAACTCTCAATCAAAAGAATACAGAGACTGGGAGATTAGATAGGAAACAGAACCCATTGATATGTTCTACAAGAAAAACACATCTTATAAAAAGCAAAAAATGAAATAAAAATGGAAAAAATATTCCAAGCAAATGGTCCAAAAATAAAGCAGGGTTGCTATTTTAATATCAACAAAATAGACTTCAAAGTAAAAGACAATCAGAAGAGGCAAGAAGGTTCAATACATTTTATCAAAGAAAATTCATCATGAAGATTTCACAATTAGAATATATGCCCAATTCTGATGCACCAAACATTATAAGGCAATTATTCTTCCAAGAGACTAGCAAGGCAACATATTACCCAGCCCACTCATAGTAGGGGACCTCGATAGAAGAAAAAGTTGGCAGCAGACTACAAGACATAGGCATAGGAAAAGACTTCCTAAATCAGACAGCAGCTGCGCAAGAATTAAGGTCGACAATTGACAAATGGGACCTCATTAAACTCAAAAGCTTCTGTACATCAAAAGAAACAATCAAGGAAGTGAAGAGAAAACCCACAGAGTGGGAGGAAACCTTCACTGCAGATACATCTGACAAAGCATTGATTTCCAGAATATATAAACTACTCAAAAAACAAAGGAGAAAGAAAACAAATGACCCACTTAATATATGGAGCACAGAGCTGAACAGAGACTTCACAAGTGAGGAATTAGTGATGGCTAAGAAACATCTTTAAAAGTGTTCAATGTTGCTAATAATTAAGGAAATGCAAATTAAAACCACGTCAATATATCATCTTACTCCAATAAGACTAGTTAGGATCAAGAAAACAAATGATACCAAGTGCTGGAGAGGTTGTGAGGAAAGGGGAACACTCATCCACTGCTTGTGGGAATGTAAACTGGTACAGCCACTATGGAAAGTGGTGTGGAGGAAGACTTGTAATGAACTTCCCGCCTGACCCAGCATACCACTCTTGGGTATGTACCCACAAGACTCTCTTACCACAGAGATACATGCACATCCATGCTTATTACAGCTCTCTTCACAATAGTAAGGAGCTAGAACCAATCTAAGTGCCCCTCAGCTGACAAGTGGATAGAGAAAATGTGGTACATCTACACAATGGAGTTCTATGCAGCAGTAAAGAAAGATGACATTATGAACTTTGCAGGTAAATGGTTTGAGCTAGAAGATATCATGCTGAGTGAAGTAACACAGTCCCAGAAAAACAAATGAATTATGGTATCCCTCATCTGTGGATGCTAGCACCAATTACCTAATTGTATGGCAAACTGAGCAACATCAATGTTATCTGAAAACAACTGTGCTCTTATATTGTAGAATCCCTTAAAAAGTAAACAAATAAAGGAAAAAAATGAAAAAAATAAATAAAAAATAAAATGAAATTGCACGCTCATCCAATCATCAGGAAAAAAAAATGGGAGAAAGCCTCAGGAACAGATTGGATGAAACAGAGAGTCGAATATCAAAACTAGAAGACAAGGTGAAAAAACCACAATGCTCAGACAAAGAGTATGAAACTTTTTAAAAATCACAAGATGGAACAATCAGGAAATATGAGACACTATGAAAAGATAAAACTACTGGATCATAGAGCTAGAGGAAGGAGAAGAATCCCAGGACAAAGGTATTCATCAGATCTTCAACACAATAATATAAGAAAATTTTCAGAAACTGGAAAATGACAAAACCATACAATACAATAAGCACATAGAACGCCAAATAGACAAGATGAGAAAAGGAATACCCCACACCATATAATAGTTAAAACACTAGACACCGAAAACAAAGACAGGTTACTAAAGGCCACAACCCCCTCCCAAGCTATATATAAAGGTAAACCCATCAGAATTACAGCTAACTTTCCAGTGCAAATGATGAAAGCAAGAAGAAATTGGACCAAAGTATTTCCAGTACTAAATGACTATAGATGACAACCTAAATTACTATACCCACCAAAAATATCAATTATAGTTGAAAGAGAAGGAAAAATCTTTCATGGAATAAACAAGATTAAAGAATTCATGTCCAGGAAACCAACCCTTCAAAAAATACTTGAAGGAATTCAAAGGTCAAAGGAAAGAAGCAACTATCCCTAAGCACCTAAAAGGTAATGAATAAAATTATAACTGCAGAAATACAAACCTATGCCAAGAATACAAACAGAAAATAAGGTAAAGGGAAGCAGCATATAGCTCTCAATAATAAATTTAAATATTAATCGTCTAAACTCCCCAATCAAAAGACATAGACTGGGAGAATGGATTATGAAACAAAACCTATCTATATGCTGTCTATAAGAAACCCATCTTACCCTCAAGGATAGAAACTAAAATAAAGTGAAAGGACAGAAAACAAATATTCCAAGCAAATGGTACCAAAAACCAAGCAGGAGTTGCTATTCTAATAAAAGACAAAATAGACTTCAAAGTAAAACTAATCAGAAGAGACAAGAAGGGCCACTACATCCTTATAAAAGGAACAATTCACCATGAGGATTTCATAATCATAAATATATACACAGAAAACTCCAGAGCACCAAACTTTATAAACATAATTCTTTTTACTATTATTGTTATTAAACTTTTTCCATAAGTCATACATCATTTCTCAGTTGAATTTAGAGTCACTTCCCTTTCCATGTCCCCCACCCCACCCTTGTCCCTGCACTCTGCCATACATGTCCTGCATCTTTTTCTGAGTCTTTCCAGAGTTTTTTTTTCTCAGATCTTTTGTTATTTTTCTCTCCAACTTGTATTGCTACAGCATATATATATATATATATATAGTATTGACATCACCCCACTATTAGTGTTCTGGGATCAAATCTGTGACTTGAGGTCCTGTAGAATTGTGCTTATTAAAAAAAAAAAAAAGCCCTCCAATTCACAGTGATGNATATATATATCACTTGAATTGGAGGACTTTTTTTTTAATAAGCACAATTCTACAGGACCTCAAGTCACAGATTGATCCCAGAACACTAATAGTGGGGGATGTCAATACCCCACTGAGCCTGTTAGATAGGTCAACTGGATAAAGTCTAAACAGAGAGGCATCTGAAATGAACAATATAATACACCAAATGGACCTCACAGATATCTATAATATATTCCACTGAAACAGCAGAGAATATACTTTCTACTCAGCACCCTATGGTACATTCTTCAAAATTGACCACATACCAGGATACAGAAAAAAACCTCTACAAATACAAAAGCTTTGAAATAATTTCATGTCTCCTGTCAGACCACAGTGCAATAAAGCTCAATATCAAGACCAGAATAAGCACAACTATCTACAAGAACACATGGACACTTAACAATGCACTCCTGAATAATGAGTGGGTCAAGGAAGAAATAAAGTAACAAAAACATTCCTGGAACTAAATAAAAAAGATAATACAAGACATCAAAACCTATGGGATACTTTAAAAGCAGTCCTAAGAGGGAAGTTTATAACCCTCAGCGCCTACATTAAAAAAGCAGAAAGGGGCTGGAGAGATAGCCTAGCGGTTAAGAGCACTGACGCTCTTACAGAGGACCCAGGTTCGATCCCCAGCGCCCACATGGCGGCTAAGAACCGTCTGTAACTCCAATTCCAGGAGAACTCCAGTTCCAGGGAAATCCGAGACCCTCTTCTGACCTCCGTGGCATTGCAGGACACGGGTGCACAGAACTGCATGCAGACAATACAGTCATACACGTACAAAAATAAATAATAAAAAAAATTTAAAAAAAGCAGAAAGAGGACAATAAATGAACTAACACTTCAGCTAATAGCACTTAAGAGACAAGAGACAACAATTGAACCCTCAACTCAACAGATGGGAAGAAATTACAAAAATCAGAGCAGAAATCAATGAAATAGAAATAAAGAAAACAACACAAATAATCAAGGAATCCAAAAGCTGGTTCTTTGAAAGGATAAACAAGATAGATAGACTCGTAGCCCAGTTAACAAAAAGAAAGAGCAACTCCAAATTAATAGTATCCATGATGAAAAGGGAAACATCACAACAGACAGGGAAAGATCCAGACAATCATAGGAGAATATTTCAAAAACCTATACTCTACTACATTTGAAAACCTAAGAGAAATGTATGAATATTTTAAATCCTGGAATTCATCAAAGCTCAACCAAGACTAGATTGACAGTTTTAACAGGACCATAATATGTGAGGAAATTGAAAATGTAATGGTAAACTTACAAACCAAAAAGCCCAGGCTCAGATGGTTTCAATTCAGAATTCTAGAAAACATTTAAAGAGGACTTACAACCATTATTACTCAAACTGTTCAGAATCATTCAAGCAGAGTGAAATCTCCAAATTCCTCTATGAAGCCAACATCACTCTAAAACCAAAACCAGACAAAATAACAGCCAAAAAAACCCACTATAGACCCATCTCATTAATGAACATAGATGTAAAAATTCTTAACAAAATACTTGCAAACTGCAAACAGACCCACATCAAAAAGATCATCTATTATGGCCAAGTTGGATTCATATCAGAGATGCAGGGATGGTTCACCATACATAAACCAATAAATATAAAAAGCACACAAATGCACTAAATGATGAAAACCACATGATCACCTTAACTGATACAGCAAAAGCCTTTGACAAAATCCATTATCATTTCATGCTTAAAGTCCTGGAGGGAATTGGACTGGTGGGATCATTCCTCAACATAACCAAAGCCATATAGAACAAACCCATAGCCAATATCATCCTAAATGGAGAAAAGTTGGAAGCATTCCCCTTAAAGGCTGGAACACAGCAAGGCTGTCCCCTGTCATCATTCCTCTTCAATATAGTGCTTGAAACACTTGCCAGGACAATAAGGCTAGAAAGTGAAATTAAAGGAGTACTAATTGGAAAAGAGGATGTCAGGCTATCCCTCCTTGTAGATGATATGATGGTTTACCTAAAGAATGCTAAAATTTCCACCAGAAAACTCCTAGAAATTATTAAGAGTTTCAATAAAATGGCAGGATACAAAATTAATCTAGAAAAGTCAGTAGCCTTTCTTTACACCAACAACAAGCAACTCAAGAAGGAATACAATATCTTCCCACTCACAGTAGCCAAAAAACAATAAAATACCTGGGAACAAACTTAACTAAAGACACCAAAGATCAATAGATCAAAAATTTTAAACACCTGAAGAAAGAGATTGAAGAAGACATCAGAATATGGAAAGACCTCCCATGCTCATGGATAGGGAAAATTAATATAGTAGAAATGTCCATTCTACACAAATTAATATACAGATCAATGCAATCCAAGTTAAAACACCTAAGAGTTTCTTCATAGACTTGGAGAAAAATCCTTAAATTCATATGAAAAACAAAGGGCCCCAAATAGCTAAAGCAACCCTGAGTGAAAACTGCAATACAGTGGGTATCACTATATTAGACTTCAAACTGTATTCCAGGGCTATAATTATAAAAAAAACAGCATGGTACTTTCACAAAAATAGACCAGGACGCCAATGGAATAAAATTGAAGATCCAAACTTGAGCACATAAAATTTCAGCCACCTCATATTTGACAAAGGAGCCAAAAAGACTCAATGGAGGAAGGACAGCATCTTCAGCAAATGGTGCTGGCAAAACTGGATCATTATTGATAGAAGAATAAAATTAAACCTCTACTCACTCAGTACAAAAATCAACTCCAAATTGATCAAAGACCTCAACATGAAACCCTAAACTCTGAAGGTGATACAAGAAAACATTGACAGCAACCAAGTCACAGGTGTAGGAAAAGACTTTCTAAATCTAACAGCAACTATCCAGGAAATAAGATCAACAATTTACAAGTTACATCCTATTAAATTCAAACGGTTCTGGACAGTGAAATAAACAATCAATAAAAGGAAGAGAAAACCGAAGGAGTGGGAGGAAACCTTCACCAGTGATATATCTGACCTCTGTCATTAACATGCAGAATACACATAATACTCAAAAAACAAAGTAAGAAAACAAATGACCCACTCAAGAGATGGAGTAAAGAGCTGAACAGCTGAACAGAGACTTCACAGTGAGTAAATAGAGATGACTGAGAAACATCTTAAAAAGTGTTCGGCACTGGGGCTGGAGAGATAGCCTAGCAGTTAAGAGCACCGACTGCTTTTGCAGAGAACCTGGGTTCGATACCCAGCACCCACATGGCAGCTAAGAACAATCTGTAACTCCAATTCCAGGAGAACTCCAGTTCCAGGGGAATCTGGGACTCTCTTCTGACCTCCGGGGCATTGCAAGATATGGGTGCACAAACCTACATGCAGACAGTACACTCATACACATACAAAAAATAAATAAAATTTAAAAATGTGTTCAACATCATTAATAATTAAGGAAATGCAAATTAAAACCACCTTAAGATATCTCACTCTGATAAGACTGACTACAATAATGAAAACAAAAGACACCAAATGCTGGAAAAGTTGTGGGTATAGGGGGACACTCAACCACTGCTGGTGGGAATGTAAACTCATACAACCATTATGGAAAGCAGTGTGGAGAAACCTTAAAATACTTAAAATGAGCTTGCAACATGACCCGGTCATACCACTCCTGGGTATATACCCACAAGACTCATCTTACCACAGAGATACATGCACAGCCATGTTTATTGCAGCTCTCTTCATAATAGCTAAGAGCTGGAACCAACACAAGTGCCCCTCAACTGACAAATGGATAGAGAAAATGTGGTACATCTATATAATGGAGTTCTATGCAGTGGTAAAAAAAGAAGACATCTTTTTTTTTTCCTATAAAGGGGAGAGGTAGGACGGTTTCTCAGTATCTGAAAGGTAAACTTCATTAGGGCCCATTATAAACAGTTAACCCTAATAGTATCCAGAGAGATGCTCAGTGTCTGTGACTCAGGTAGTCTGAGGTTCCTCTTTCTTTAATGTTCAGATGGGTCAGCCTCTCTGCTGGCATTTCCCAGTCTATCCTGCACAGTCATAAGTTGTACGTTTTCAGACATTTAGATTGGTGATTTTTACCTGTGGGAACATAAAATTCTCCTCCCATTGTTAGTTTCAAGATCTCAAAAATTGAAAATTTATCAATAGGATTAGAACACAGAGTTTTCCATTTGTATCCCAGAAAGGATACTACCCCACCTCCCACCTCCCTCTTTTTTTTTAAAAGCTTTTTATGTTTTGACCTATAGGTGCCTAAGTTGTATTACACATACCCATAAACAGGAGCCAAGGCATAAGTTTTCATTAAATTTACACAAACTGTTTCTCATTGACTGTATGCTACTTATTTGGGAAGGAAATTTAAGCTTAGTTCCTTTAAAATTTCCTATGAGTAAAAGAAAGTGTTATAATATGATGTTGTATAATTCAGAAAAATATAGAGACAATTTGTGTACCTTAACCCAATACAAATTATAAATAAAACAACTAACATTTTATATTCCCAATTAGTCCAATTGTATTACCATTTTCACCACAACCTACACCTAAATTTAATTAATCTAAACATTTCACTAAACCTTAAAATATCCTGTACTTTGTGGATAAAGCTTGGGCAGAGTTGAGTATCTGCTAAATAAATTTTACCCAATATACACTTTGTTCTTTAAAGATATATAACATGATGATAATGAAATCATTCCATAACTGTAAATTAGAGCCAATTGTTACAGTGGTAATTTCTTATAAAACAGGTATAACTACCCTTTTTTAATTGACTGATAGGCATAGGAACTGTGAAAGGATAATTCTCTATCTAGAGCCAAATTCAATAGTAAAGTCTTTATAAGCTGTGTAATTCAGCAAAATATATTAGTACAAGAAAGCTCTGACATCAGCAAAGAATTATTCTGCCTAGGAGATGTTGGCTAGGGGATTCAAACCCCCCCCCCAAATTACAAAGGCCTTTTGCCTATAAGTGGGATATATGCAAGGAGAAAGGCAGTAAGTACCTGTTGTCGAAGACCTGGTGTGAGCATGAAAAAATGTTATGAGACGTCACTTGCTAGCATACAACTGGACTATGAAATGCCAGAGAGCATTACCAAAGGCCACTAAAGCAATACAGCAAAATATTGGTCTCCCTGAGACAAGCAAGACTCCTCCGTCAATATCAGCTACACCTCAACAGCCTGGAGATACTGTGCAACAGTGGCAGCCAAGTGTCTATATATATCCCAAATCTATTTGGCTATTAGCTCTCTCCTTGGAGGAATAACTCACAGCGGATGCCACAAGCTTATGTCCTCTAGTGGTTAGGAGATGTTATAAGCCACAATAAGAATTTGTCACCCTTTATAGAGAAACCACAGTTTGCGGATTAGCATACCATCCAAGCATCTGTGTCTATGCTCACAGCTTAGCTTGACATAATAAGTGGTACTGCTTAAATGCCTGTACATCCAATAGCTTGTGCTTTGTTAATATGACTAAAAAGGGTATCACTGGGAAAGCTGTCAACCCATGAAGGGAAACAACCTGAACAGACTGGAGTCCAAAATGACAACTCCAAAGAAATTAGACTGTTTTCTTCTCACCCACTTGTGCCCCTTTCCCAAAGCCCAGGGAACAAATTGCGGAAGAGGAGGCATGGTAGAATGTAAGGGCTGCAAAGAGATAGGGGTGAATCATGAGACTACAGAAATATAGTCTGGACTCCTAATTGATCAGCATGCCTGTGCATACAAGCTTCTCCAACTGGACTATGGGAACCTTGGGTTGTTCACAATTTGGACATAGATACTTGCAAAATGCACCAATTACCTAATTGTACGGCAAACAAAGCAACATCAATGTTATCTGAAAACAACTGTGTTATTATATTGTAGAATCCCTTAAAAATAAACATATAATAATAATTAAAAAAGAAAGAAGACATCATGAACTTTGCAGGTAAAGGATGGAGCTAGAATATATCATGTTAAGTGAAGTAACACAGTCCCAGAAAAACAAATGGGGAATGGTATCCCTCATCTGTGGATGCTAACATCAATATCCTAGTTGTAAGGCAATCTGAGCAAGTTTAATGTCATCTGAAAATAACTGTGCGCTTGTAAATCCCTTAACAGGTTCTAGAACTAAGCTACCATTTATTTTCAGAGTTAGGAAGTTTTAGTATATGGGCAAAGGATATGTATGTATATTTTAGAGTGATATAAGATCAAAGGAATGCAGAAAAAACTAGTTTGTCGTGGTATTATCTCTAAGCACAGTATTTATTTTATGGGAGTGCTTCTTAGTATTTATTATACAAGGCTGCTCTTGTACAAGCATTTTCTAATATATTATAAAGTAGTTAAAAGTATCAGGCTGGCATAACTTAGCCTTTCTGGATGCTTAACGACCATACTTAATGCCCATACCAATTTGTCCAACGGTCTTAAGGGATAACTTTGTTCCTTGCCCTCAGAGATCAATTAAGTCCCAGAGGACTATGCATGGGGACATCCCTTGAAATTCCCTGCAAATGTGAATCACCAGTCCTCCTGTGCAGGGAGGTCTTGGAGATCCACTAATGGAACTTTAGCCAATGTCCAGTCTATAGAGAGGAAAGTGTGCTCATGCTTCAAAAAGGGAAGCCTAGTCTTACAAGACCTGACTTTGTTCTTCAGTGGATAGAACTGCTGAATGAAAAGCCAAAAGGAGACAGGGCCTCCCTTCCTCACACCACCAATAACAAAACAAAACAAAAAAACCCTGAGTGACCCTTGAGGACCACATCTTCAACTGACCTTGAGAAAACAAAAACCTTAGTTAATCTAGGCTAACTGTGCTGCCTTAAATATCCCAAAGGAAAGTATAACCATAAATAAATAAATAAATAAATAAATAAATAAATAAATAAATAAATAGTAAGTCCTGAGAAATTGTACTTCAGGTAAAAAACTTGAGATCTTAGTAAAAAGACAAAAGAACACAGTAGTTTTGCCTGTCTTACTGGCAAGTGCAGCTACCCTGTGGCTGCCACTGCTTTTGTCATCCTTCAAAGACATGAGAAGACACAGCTTTTCAACCTTCCAATATGGACTGAAGACCCATGTCTCTCCAAGAATCCTCCAAACCTTCAGTGCCATATGGGGACTGCTGACATCCAACTTGTGGACTGAGCAGCTACTGGGGTTTCCACTTCTTCAGAGTATAGACGGCCATTGTTGGACTACCCAAGCTGTATCATGGAGACCAGTACAGGAAGATCAAGACAAGATGTGGTGCTTACTGGACCTCGTTTGCTTACTGGACTTCATTTGGTGACCATGGGAAGGGAAAACCCCAGTGTGGAACACAAGAGCAGAACTCATGTTTGTTTGGGCTTGCCAAAGAGGAGCATTCAAATATGACATCTTTCAGCCTAATAATAAAAAAATCATAAGCTGAAGATGCTAAAACCTATGATATATGTGGCATGCATAGACGCATATTTTGGAATGATGTGCATTGGAAAGAATCACAACAAGAACAGAAAAGACTGCATCAAAGAACTGACTGAAACTGTGAACTTCTGCTGGAAATGGTAAATTTCTGCATCAAGAATTTTGAGAGAGACTGAGAACAAGATGAAAAACATGCTTGGCAGAATGCATGAGCTCTGGTGGGGTGGGAGGCAGGGAGGGGAGCACGGGTCTTAATTTTATTTGTAATGTAATTTTGTATGAAATGCACAGAGCTTCAATAAAATATTGGCTATAAAAAATACTCAAAATGAGTCTACTACCTGGCCCAGTCATACCACTCCTGGGTATATACCCACAAGACTCATCCTACCGCAAATATACATGCACGTCTATGTTTATTGCCAGATACTTTCTTCAGTATTCAACAGCTATCCAGTTTCCTTATGAGTGAGATACCAGATTTCAGCTTTCTCTTAATTTCTATGTTCAATTCTATTCATATTTTAAGGTATAAACTTTATTCATTGAGCATGTCAAGGTTTTGTCTGACTCTACTGTTTTTTTTTCTTTTATTATTATGACCACAAGTTCAAAGGGCTTATCTTATATTTAAAAGATCCATTCCATGATTTTTATTTCATTTTTGTTTCTTTTCATAATTTTATACTGTTTGATCTTAAGACAATAATTCTCACAGTAAACATCAGAATAAAACAAAATCTGCTGATTTATAAAATGTTATTGAAGAACATTACAAATACAGTATTCATATCTTACTCTCCTTAACATTATGTATAGAAATATTCACTTGTGTAGTTCTTTTGTTATGATAATGAGTCAGAATATATGCCCTTTGGGAAAGTGGTATTACCCATTAATTTACTGTTTACTACTTTAAACTTACTGGTTATAATGAATGGCACAGAGACAAAATACTGTGCTCCCTGACCATTTGTGGATACTTTCTCATTTTATTCTAAAGGATGAAAGTTAATGTTTGAAGAGTCTACATTCTCAGTCAGAAAATCTGGAGTACCACCAAAGAATCTATGCTGAGGCTGCTTTCTATATTACATGGCTGGCTTCTCCAAGACATGATTAGAAGTACATAAAAGTGAATAAATCTGTCATTTCATAGTCACCCCAGTCACTTAATCAGAAATGTACTACTCAATTATTTAACTTCAAAAAATATTTTTTTAACTCTCAGAAGCTATCAAGATGTCAAGGTAATAGGAAAATAGATACCAGGCATATAAATCAATATCTCTTTATTATGACCAGGAAAGACGTTCATGAACTGGAAACAATACTGTTTCCCAAACAACAGAAATGTTTAAAACTACTCATGGTGAATTTATGAAAAATCCTTGCTTCTGGGTCATATGAAAGGAGAATTTACGTATATGAAATTGTTTTATTAATTTTCTTATTACCCAGATTGGATTGTTATAAATGAAGTAAAAAATAAGTAAATACATGTAGGTAAGGGAGAGCAGGTTTGTTGTTCTGTGTATCTCAAAACTGACGCCTTTGAAGCTATTAAAAGAAAATTCTCTCATATAATCTGATGTTAATGAAATGCGTTTAGAAAACAAGTTCATGATACATGCATAGATGCCGGTTGCCAAGGAATTGTGTCATATGCTCTGTCTCCACCAAATAACAATGAATTTGCATTATATTCAGTTAGACTCTGCGTTTTAATGTACATTTAATGTCATACACTCTTAATCATATGCAGAGTCCTTCTGCTAGCCGAATCCCCCATAGGCTTCCCACCTGATTTTATGCACTCTGTCATATACTCTAAGACCTATCCAGTCAGTTGTGTGCCCTCAGATGTCCCGCTGCATGAACCCATTCCCTGGGGTCTTGTCTGCCAATATAGGATTACTCCTTTAAGAAAACCAACTTTCCCTCATCTAGCAGTGTTTGGTTGTTCCTTCCCAAGGAGTCATTTGACTATTCCTATCATGATAGAAGTGAACTAAATCTGTGTTTTCTACAGAATATACAAATGTGGTTCAGAAATTAGAACTTTTGGCTGAAAAATCTTGAGTATGGAATAAAATTTCTAAAATTATGGCATTCACAACCTGATACCCATGGTAAGTCTAGTTCTGATTTATACAAAGCACCTCAAATTTCCAAATAACTATTTTAATAACTCTGTGTTGCACAGCTTTAGCTGTTAACACACATGGGAAAAAGGTAACACTGTCGGAGAATTGTCTCTATTGGACTGGCCTGTAGGCATTTCTGTCAGATATGTATTTTCTTGTCTCTTTAGTGATGTGGGAGGGCCCAGTCCACTGTGGGTTATGCTACTATAGGCAGGTGTTTGGGGTTATAAAAGAAAGCTTGCTGATTACAGGCCAAGGGAGTAAGCCAGTAAGGTTCATTCCTCTACATTTTCTTCTTCAGCAATTTCCCCAGGTTCCTACCTTGAGTTCTTATTCTGACTTTCCTCAGTGATGGACTATCAGTTAGAAGAATAAGACTCAATTAAACTCTTTCCTCTCCAAGCTGGCTTTTGTCAGAGTGTTTTATAACAGCAATGGTAACCTACGTATACTACCTACCACACTATCATATTTGAGTGTTAACATAGGAAGTTGTATAAGAACCCGGACACAAAGTAAACTTGATTAAGACAAGCTAGTTGTCAAAAGGTTTCATCTTTATTATATAAACAGTTTTCCAATTCATTAGGAGTCTTGATTGTAGACTTGCTCACAGTCCTTTTCTGATGATGGGCTTGCCTTCCTAGATAGCCATTTCTTTTTGTTTTGTTTCACACTTGTAAAACAATATTTAGCTCACATATAGTTCATCAAACATTATTGTCTTAAGTAAACAATGAGAGACTACTGACATTTACCCCACATTGACATTGCTAGGAAAAAGGGAAAGGCAGAACTTATCATAGTTGTAAAACTTCTCCAGAGACAACACAATATAACTATTTGCTATGATTTGATAGCTTGCCTCTGGTATATAAACAACTGAAATGTCATGTTCGATAATAAAATGAGATGAATTTACAGTTTGTAACAAGAAAAGTCCCAAACTCTAAAGGTTTATCTCCATTCATATTCTCTGTCATTAAATATCTGTAAATTATACTCTGAAAAGACCATAGATCCTACATAACAACTAAGCAAGCCCTTTCATAGCAGGTGAGTAAGTAGAGTTGCTAATCTTGGTATTGGCCTGGTAACATATACATAGAAAGATTCATTTGCAGTGTAGGAATTGAATAGGATCCTTCTCAATAAATGGGTCTTTGTCATTTTTGTGGTTCTTACAAATGACAATGAAGTATTCTGTGAGCATATTTGTTAGTGAATTGGTATGACCTCCACATTGATAAAGAATAAACAATCCTTCCATTTTTTTCATGTGCATAATGTGAATATTTTGTCAAAATCCAGCATATTTTCTCAAACTACAATGAAGTGTTTTGCAAAAGACTTTCTTTTATTAGCTTCTACTGATTTGTCAAACAATGGAGGCTCTTCTAAGTGATATGGACATTATTTCTTTTATTATGTAGATAAGTATCCATTAGAACCATGCCAGTTTTAGATATGGAAAGGGTGCTCACTAGACATTCTAACTCACCCACTCTCTAAAACATATGGTGATAGAATGAATAGTTTATAACTTTAGTCACAGTCCTGAGTGAAGAAAATGTTAGAGAATCCACTGGGAAGCTTGAATTTCATAAAATCTTCTTTAAACCAGAGCAAATTATGGGTCTATTTTGTTCCTTGCTTTCCATTATTAGGTAAATAAAAGCGTTATTCAAGAGCCTGGAATCATTCAGATGCTGTCTCCAGAGAACAAATCTATCTCTGCCTCTGAAAGAAAGAAATGGCTTCAAAGAAAGCAATCCCTATTCCAAAAAATAAAATACAGGAGATACTCACTCCATGAAAACTAGACGAATGGGTAAAATCATGCATTTGTATAAGAATATTAAATCACATGGAAAGTTTGAAGTAAAGGGAGTGGTAGCTTTTCCTAAGAAGGACTTTAGTGTAGAATAATGTCCTCAGAATTCCACTGGGTTCAACACGGGTTTGGCTTCCTGACAGTCACTCAATTCAGACACCATAGTAAACATCAATTAATCATAGAAGAGAAAAAAAGGAAGAAAAAGATAAATTTCCCTGAAGCCAAAATGAACTTGGAAAGTTATAAAGTAGATCAAGGAAACATCAAAAATATGATATAAAGATGAATGTTGAGAGCAGAGCTTGAGTTCTTATCATCAGAACCCAATTTCGAGTAATTTTCTATAAAAATCAGGAGAGACTAGGCCATTTTCTTTTTCCTGGAAACAGGCAGTAGAGTTCATTCCTTGCCAGAATGGTTTCTGGGACTGTTGCCAGTAACATGACCTTAATGAAGTTCAAGACATTTTCCATAAGTTAATATGAAACAGAGACAGTCTTAAGTTGTTTCTATCAAATATATATCCACTCCTACATTAGAAAGGGTCACAAAATGATCCAGTATACCAGAAAGTAAATGCATCATGAAGTCTAAGGACATCATTCCATTGCTTACTGTCTCAGTTTTGTAAGCATTATGTACTGAATAATGTGAGGTATTTTATTGAATGTATTTTGATTAACATGTGGAAAGGAAGTTCAAGAATTTTAAATTTCACATAAATGGTATCAGATACTCATTAGGCAATCTCTTGCCACATGAAACAATCCT
Source organism: Rhizomys pruinosus (assembly GCA_009823505.1). NCBI lineage: Eukaryota > Metazoa > Chordata > Mammalia > Rodentia > Spalacidae > Rhizomys > Rhizomys pruinosus. The sequence continues at coordinate 365,971 of VZQC01002783.1, forward strand.
GTTCCATGGATCTCTTATATAAACTATAAAGGAAAGCAAAACTATCTGGAGTTTATCACTCATGCAAATGATAGGCTATATCTTATAATTTAAGTAGTACTTTGCCATTTGTGTGTGTGTGTGTGTGTGTGTGTGTGTGTGTGTGTGATTGAGTCACCTTGATTTTCCTACTCCCTCACTTTCTATCTTATTTCTTTTAAACAGGGTCTCTGATTAACATGAACACCAAGATCATAGGATCACACTGATGGCCCTCAAAGTCCTCCTGGCCCCTATCCTCCAACTCTGGGAGCACAGGTTTCTGCCGCTATGCCTGACATTTTATGTCTATTCTGGGGATCTAAGCTGAGATCCATATGTCTGTACAGCAAACCTTCTTATCCACTGAACCATCTCCCCAGCCCACACACCCATCTTTATGCCATCTGGCTCTCTCTTGTATGAATGACAAAGGATACATATTTAAGAAAAAGAGAGAGAAGAAATAGATAATGTTTGTTCCTCCTTTCATAGAAAGGAAACAGATCAACTTTAGTGTAAGTGGATGCAATATGAAGCTTCAAAAATATAAACAATTATTTTTGTACAACTCTTTAAAAATTGATGAATGTAGGGCCAGGGAGATGGCTCAATGGGTAAGAACACTTGCTGCCTAATAAAGAAGACCTAAATTTAAATGCATGGCATTCATGTAAAAAGGCAGATCTATTCTTATGATCTATAACCAATCATTGTTTTTGGAGAACTTGCTGGCCAGATAACCCGGATGTAAAAACCCAAGCTACTTGTTCATTAAGAGACGTTTTCTCAAAGCAATAATGCAGGTAATGATGAAGGATAGTGGGCCACCTGATACCCTCCAGATGTAGATGTATGTATATATGTATGTATACATAACATATACATATATACATATATATATATATATATATATATATACACACACACATACATACAATGTGATTAACTCTCATTCTGGGAAGGAAAATATATAAAAACATGCAAAAAATTGAGGATGAGGTTTGAACACCATGCTAGGAGATGTGGGTAGGTAGTGTGTCAGGAATTATACTTCCAGCAGTACATCACAACAAATTTCAAAGCTGGTGTAGACCTGGAACCAAATGCTGAGAAATTAAAATAGTTTTATTTCTCTTCTGATAAAACAGCCTGGTACATGCTTCATTTTTCCTAACTGAATAGTCATGAATATTACTAATAATAGAACACTCAGTACAAAGCTGGAATCATAGAAACTAAAAGGAATCCATAGGCGGAAAATGAAATATCTTAAATTGAAACAAATTCTTAGATAGTACTGGGGTTGCACTGGCAGTGCATTCATGGAAGTGATGCTCTGAGCATTACCTATTTCTGATTATGAAAGGATCAGGCATAAGGCCTTGGGACTATGAGGATAGATTTTGAAACACAGGTAATTTTCAGGGACTGTAAAGATTATCAATAGTTTCCTGCTAATAGCATGAGAATTTGAAAACTGTGCTTATTTTTGTTAGGGGCATGAGTAAAATATAAGTATATATCTTGAGTTGTTAGAACCTTGTGTGTGTGCTTACATCCATTGATGGTTCTAAATTGCATATACTGTAGGGCATAAAAGTAAGAAAATAACGTAAACTTGCTGGCTAAATTGAAAGAAGAAAACACAAAATAAAGCTGAAAAACTACCACTTATATCAGGTACAAAAGATGAATATAGACCCAAGAAATAGACGTCAAGATAAAGATCTCAGAATTAGAATGTGGTTTTTTTTGGCAAAATTAAACTTTCTTTTTATTATATTAGAATGTTTAATTTAATTTTTTTTTAATTCACCAAAGTGTATTAAGAGACCAACATGCCCCTGACAAACAAACAAGAGTAGACTGGAAAATTGTAGGCCAATTTCACTCATGAAAATAGATGAAAAATCTGAAAAGAAATATTAGCAATAATAATCAATTAAAGGAAAAATAACTAATGAATTTCCAAGATGGTTTATAATGAGCAAAGTTATTACACTGTCATGTTAAAGGGAAAATACATTATATCACCACTATGTGTAACACATTTTTGATAAACTTTAATCTCTTTTTTATGTTTAGGATTTCACATTTTTCCCTTTAATTTTGTATCACTCTAATATATGAATACATACACTCCATACACATACCACAATTACAAAGTCTGAAAATAAGTGGTCAGTTAATTCAAGACTCCATTAAGGAATTCACATTATAACAGCATAGTTGCCTCCAGATAAAAATAAATATAACATTAACTTTTCTCAGCTTCCATTCAACTATGGATTTGGTGCTTGCATCCACAAATAAGAGATACCATTCGTGGTTTGTTTTCCTGGGACAGTGTAACTTCACTTAGCATAATGGCTTCAAGTTCCAACTATTTACCTCCAAAGTTCATGATGTCATCTTTCTTTATTGCTGCATCAAATTCCATTGTGTAGATGTACCACATTTTTCTCTATCCACTTGTCAGTTGAGGGACACTTGGGTTGCTTCCATCTCTTGCTATTGTGAAGAGAGCTGCAATAGATGTGCGTGTACCTCTGCAATAGGATGAGTCTTGTGCGTATATCCTCAAGAGTGGTATCACTTTGTCAGGGCTCATTTTCAGTGTCTTGAGAGTTCTCCAAACTGCTTTCCGTAGCGGTTGCATGATACTGCATTTGCACCAGCAGTGGATGAGTGTTCCCATCTCCTCAGAACTTCTCCAGCATTTAGTATCCTTTGTTTTCTGGATAATAGCTAGTCTCACTGGAGTGAGATGAAATCTTAAGTTGGTTTTAATTTTCATTTCCTTAATTATTTGCGATGTTGAACACTTTTAAAGATGTTTCTCAGCCATCTTTACTTCTTCATTTGTGGTCTCTGTTCACCTCTTTACTCTATCTTTTGAGTAGGTCATTTGTTTTCTTCCTTCTTTGTTTTTTGAGTAGTTTATACACTTTGGATGTTAATGCTCTATCAGATGTATCACTGGTGAAGGTTTCCTCCACTCCATGGGTTTTTCTCTTCACTTCATTGATTGTTTCTTTTGCTGTACAGAAGCTCTTGAGTTAAATAAGGTCCCATTTGTCAATTGTTTACCTTACTGTTTGCACAACTTCTGCCTGATTTAGAAACACTTTTCCTAAGACTATGTCTTATAAGTTACTACCAACATTTTCTTCTATCATTTTCAGATTTTTGGGATTTCATATTGTGGTCTTTGATCCATTTTGAGTTGATTTTTTGTCCATGGTGTGAGGTAAGGGTTTAGTTTTATTCTTCTTCAAGTATTGATCCAATTATGCCAACACCATTTGCTGAAGATGTTGTCTTTCCTCCATTGAGTATTCTTGGCCCTTGTATTAGTCACTTTTCTGTTGGTGTGATTAAACCATCATGGCTAAGGGAATTTATAAAAGGAAAATTTTATTTGAGCTTATGATTGATGGTTCCAGGGAATTAGAGTCCATTGTGGTGGGAGGCATGGTGGCCAGGTCTGGAGCAGAAAGCCAAGTTTCACATCTCCAATAAGGAAGTCGAGAGAGAGAGAGAGAGAGAGAGAGAGAGAGAGAGAGAGAGAGACTGGACACTGAAAGGTTTGTTAAACTCACTAAGCCCACCCCCAATGGCATACTTCCTGCAGCATGGCCACACCTTCTGAGGTCTCCCAGAACAGTGCCACCAAATGGGGACAAAATGGCTGAATAGTTAAAGCCTATGTTATTCAAACCACCACAGCCCCTTTGTCAAATAAGAGGTGGCTGAAATTGGATGTGCTCAAGTTTGGATCCTCAATTTTGTTCCATTGATCTACAGGCCTGTTTTTGTGTTAATACCTGGCTGTTTTTATGACTATAGCAATGTAATATAGTTTGAAGTCTATTATGGCAATCCTCCCTGTATTGCTCTTTTTGCTCAGGGTTTCTTCGGCTATCTGAGGTCTTTTGTTTTTCCATATGAACTTTAGGGTGCTTTGTTGTAGATATCTGAAGTAGTTCCTGGGATTCTATTTGGGATTACATTGAATCTCTATATTACCTTAGGTAAGATGGTCATTTTTTTTTCAAAGCCAAATTTTTATTGAAGCTTTGTGCATTTCATACAAAATTTCAAATCAAATCTAGAACAGTGCCACCCTCCCTGCCACACACACACACACACCCACGCACACACACACGCACACACACACACTCACACACAACAGAGCTCTTCATGCATTCTCAAGCTCTAGTTTAGAGTGCTTGCTCCCAACAAGTTTCCTTTCACTTGATGTCATTTTTTTTCTTATAAATTTCTTTTTAAGATCTTTTTTTATGCTTTTATTGATGTTTTGTGTATTTCAGACATCATTTTTCAGTTCAATTTAGGCATATTCCCCTTTCCCTTCCCCCCACTTCAGCCCAGATCATGCATTCTGCCATAATTATCTTGCATCTTTCCTTTTGTTTATGTTTAGGAATTTACATTTTCCTCCATTAATTTTATATTACTCTAACATATGGATACATACTTTCCACCCATAAATAGCAATTACAGAGTCTGAAAATAAGTGGTGGGTGGATTCTAGAGCCAGTTAAGAGATTTACATTGTAACAACATAGTTGCTTTCAGGTAAAAAGAAATACAGCAATAAGGTTGTTCAGCTTGCCTTTCAACTGCAGATTGGTGTTAGCATCTGCAAATGAGGGAACCATTGCTGTTTGTTTTTCTGGGACTGTGTTACTTCACTTAGCCTAATTGCTTTGAGCTCCATCCATTTACCTGCAAAGTTCATGATGTAATCTTTCTTTACCACTGCATAGAAATCTATTGTATAGATGTACCACATTTTGTTATCCACTCATCTGTTGAGGGGCATTTGGGTTGGTTCCAGCTCTTTGCTATTGTGAAGAGAGCTGCAATAAATATGGATGTGCATGTATCTTTGCAGTAGAATGAGTATTGTGGATATATACCCGGGAGTGGAATGACTGGGTCAGGTGGTAGGCTCATTTTTTGTCTTTTAAGGGTTCTCCACACTGCTTTCCATAATAGTTGTACAAGTTTACATTCCTACCAGGAGTGGAAGAGTGTCCCCCTTCCCCCACAACCTCTCCAGCATTTGGTGTATTTTGTTTTCTTGATCTTGGCCAGATGTATTAGAGTGAGATGATATCTGAGAGTGGTTTAATTTTCATTTCCTTAATTATTAATGATTTTGAACATTTTTTAAGATGTTTCTCAGGCATGTTTAATTCCTCAATAGAAAAGTCTCTATTCAGCTCCTACTCCATCTTTTGAATAGGTCATTTGTGTACTTACTTCTGTGTTTTTTTGAGTAGTTTATATGTTTTTGACTTTATTGTTCTGTCAGATGTATCACTGATGAAGATTTCCTCCCACACTGTGGGTCTTCTATTCACTTCCTTGTTTCTTTTGCTATAAGAAGCTTTTGAGTATAATGAATTCACATTTGTTGACCGTTGACCTTATTTCCTGTGCAACTACTGTCTGACTTAGAAAGTCTTTTCCTATGCCTATATCTTGTAGGTTGTTGCCAACTTTTTCTTCTTTCACCTTCAGGGTTTCGGGTTTCATGTTGAGATATTTGATACACTTAGAGCTGATTTTTGTACAGGGTGAGATGTAGGGGTTTAATTTTGTTCTTCTACAAATGCTGATCCAATTTTGCCAGCATCATCTGATGAAGATGCTTTTTTACTCCTTTGTCCAATATGAGGTGGCTGAAATTGTATGAGCTCAAGTTTGGATCTTCAATTTTGTTCCATTGGTCAATGGGTCTATTTTTGTGCCAGTACCATGCTGCCTTTATGACTATGGCCCTGTAATGTAGTTTGAAGTCTGGTAGAGCAACCCCCCCATTGCATTTTTCACTCAATGTTGCTTTAGCTATTCAGGGTTTTTTGTTTCTCCATATGAATTTAAGTATGGTCATTTTTACTATATTGATTCTTCCAATCCATGAGCATGAGAGGTTTTTTCCATCTTCTAGTATGTTCCTCAATCTCCTTCTTGAGGTATTTAAAATTTTCTTTGTAGACATTTTTTACATCATGGAAGCCACCATGACTTAACCCAGAAGAGATTGATAGCTTGAATAGACCTCTATAAAGGAGGAAATTGAAACTGTAATAAAAAAAAACCACCCAACTAAAGAAGCTCAGTTCCAGATGGAATCATGGCAGAATTCTATAAGACATTTAAAGAAGACCTACAGCCACTACTACTTAAATTATTCAAGGAGATAGAAACAGAAGGACATCTCCCAAATTCCTTGTATGAAGCCAATATCAGTATAAAACCAAAACCAGGAAAAGCTACAACCAAAAAAGAAATCTATATGCCCATTTCACTAATGAACATAGATGCAAAAATTTGCAGCAAAATGCTTGCAAACCGCATACAGGCACATATCAGAAAGATCATCCACCATGACCAAACTGGATTCACACCAGAGATAGAGGGATGGTTCAACATACATAAATCAATAAATGCCATAAATCACATAAAGGGACTGAAAGACAAATACCACAGGGTCATCTCAATAGATGTAGAAAAATCCTTCAACAAAATTCAGCATGCCTTCATATTTAATGTCCTGGAGGGAATTGGACTGGAGGGAACATTCCTCATTATAATTAAAGACATATGCAATAAACCCACTGCCAGCATTATCTTAAATGGGGAAAAACTAGAAACATTCCCCTTAAAGTCAGGAACGTGACAAAGCTGCCCCCTATTCCCACTCCTCTTCAATATAGGGCTTGAAATGCTTGTGATGGCAATAAGACAAGAAAAGGAAATCAGAGGAGTACTAATTGGAAAAAAAAAAAAGAAGTCAAACTATCCCTTTTTGCAGATGGCATGATAAGGGACACCAAAAACCCCACTAGAAAACTTCTTGAAACCATCAACAACTTCAATAATGTGGCAGGATACAAAATTCACTTAGAAAAATCAGTAGCCTCTCTATATGCCAATAACAAGCAATTGGAGAAAGAATACAAGACTTTCCCACTCACAATAGCCTCCAGAAAACTAAGTTATCTAGGAACAAACCTGACCAAACACACCAAAAATATCTACGGAATTAGAATATTAAAGGTGATGAAAAGATAAGGGCTGGAGAGGTAGTAAAGCATTTGAGTGCTTATTCTTTCAGGGTACCAGATTTCTCTTCCTAGCACCCATGTCAGTGGCCTCAAGACTGCCTATGACTCAGCTCTTGGAGATCTGATATTCTCTTCTGGCCTTAGCAGGCACTTGCGTACAGATGGCATATGCTCACCAAGACAAGATTAATAAATTCATGTAAATAAAAGTAGACCTGTAAAAATTAATTACTAGAAGTGATAATCAGCAAGTGTTTTTTTTTAAAGAAAAATCACTGTCCAGCTACTGAAGATCTGAAGATCGTAGAAAATTGTTTTCGCAATAAATTATGCTAAAACTATGTCTTTTCCAAATGAAAGTTCCCAAGGTGGTAGGTTAATTCTGAGCAGCTAAGGGCAAAGTCAAGGAGGGGGATTTAGGGGGCCTCAAGAGTGTTAGGAAGCATAGGACATGGTCTAATGGCATTTGGATCCTTAGAAACTATAATTTGGTGTTATATAAACATTACCCAAGGGCATTAGGAGACAACAGGGATAGCCCCTGTTGGCTGAGCATTTCTCCTACTGAACCCACGTACAGACCATGGTGCCTGGCCCTGGAGTATTGGTGGGTAGAATAAGGTGGTGTACAGTGGTTCCATGAGTACATCTCACTGAGTAGGTGATTTGAGTTACCCGACTTGGATGTGGGGGATTTGGGCTGCATTGCAGTAGAAGCATTGTGACCTTACTGCCTGCAGACTGGGAGTCCCTGGGGCCCTAGGGGTGTGGGTTTCACAGGCCTGGACAGTTTGGGCGGGATTGGGTGTTGTGTGTTGTGTGCATGGCTTAGTCCATTGGGTGAACTTTTTCTTTTTCTGACGGGTATAGGTCTGTACAGTGTTAGGATACAGTTAAAATATTGGAGCCTAAAGAATCCACACCTGTACATCAATTAAGATGTCAACAAACACCTGAAGAATAGAACCAAAATCAGTGTCAGCTCAATAAATACCCAAGCTTCACATTAAAACCACTCCCAACAGAAGCTACCCAAATGCCTAGAGTTCAACAAAAGAAAAACTCAAGTGGATCTCCACAAAACACTAGTACCTCTATTCAAGTAACCTCTAATCAAGACACCTTGGATATACCTCAAGATACAGAACTTGTTCAAAAAAACAATTATGAATATTATTAGAGAAGTTAATGAGTTTGAGGGAATTTAAGGAGATTATAAATAAGGAAGTCTGGGATCTAAAATAAGACAGTGACAAACTGAAAGAGGACAACAATAAATTGTGGAAATAAATTTCAAAAAATATAGAAATATTGAAGAAAATTAAAGGTGAAATGAAAAAAGAAAAAAAAATGCAACATTCCAGAATCCACTTGAAAAGGATGGGAGAAACTCTTAATAATAGAATGGATGAAATAGAAAATAAAATATTAAAATTGGAAAACAATATGGAAGTACTGGATAAATCAAGTAAAGATTATGAAAAAAAAATCTTTAAAAAACACAAGAATGGAATAATCAGGAAGTATGGGATACCATGAAAAGACCAAATCTTTGAATTATAGGGATAGAAGAGGAAGAAAACTCACAGGATAATGAGATATGAAACGGCCCAGGTCTTCCACAAAATTTTAGAGGAAAATTTTCCCAAATTCAAGCAAGGGATACCTATACAAGTATTAGAAGCATAGAGAACACCAAGCAGGAAGAACCAGAAAAGAAATTGACCACACCATATTATAGTAAAAACACTAGATGTTCAAAGCAAAGAAGGGATACTGAGGGCTGCACAAGGAAAAACACAATGTTACCTACAAAGGAAACCCTATCAGAATTACAGCTTATTTCTCAGTGCAGGCAATGAAAGCCAGAAGACCATGGTCTAAAATATTCTCAGTTATAAAAGACTATAGATGTCAATCAGAGTACTTTGTACAACAAAATGTTTATTATAATTGAAGGAGAAAGGAAAATGTTCCATGATATAAATAAGTTTAAAGAATTCCTCTCCAATAAGCCATGCCTACAGAGAATACTTCAAGCAATACAAATAATGGAGGGCAGAGATTACTATAACCAATCAACACCAGAAAACAAATGCTACGATGACTATGGAAATAAAAACTTAGAGTAAGAATTATTAGAAATCAAAATGGTTGGAAGCAGTTCAATTATCTCAACAACAGTTTTATATATCAATGGACTATATTATCCAATTAAGAGACAGAGACTAGTAGAATGGATTAAGAAACAAAACGCATCATTTTTTTCTTGTCTTCAAGAAACTTACCTCACCTTTAAATATAGATATTATCCCAAGGTGAAAGGAAGGTAAAAAATAATACAAGTAAATGGTATTAAGAAAAAGGGAAAAGTTGCTATACTAATACTCATGCCACAAGTTTATCCTCTGGTTTTTACATGCATATGCATACTGTGGCTTGTGCTTCACACATGCAGAGAAATATACACACAATCATACACACATGCACACACACAGACACACACAAACATACACATGCATACACAGATACACACAGACACATACATACAGACATGCATGCACACAGACAGACACACACACAGAAATAAACAAACATCATATCATGGACACGGAATTCTAATAAATACTTTTTTTAAAAAACAGAAGCACCAAATTACTCTAGGAAATAATGAAGTTCTATGATAAATACAAAGTCAGTTATATCACAATGAAACTTTACTCTCCTTACAAAGATATTAAAGAGATAACACAGAAAGATCAGCCTCTAAAAGCTAATTGGGTTCATTAACCATGCTAAAACAAAATTAGGAAAGATAAAAATGACCTATAGCTGTTATTAAATATGCATTTGAAATGGAAAAAGAGACATTAAAATTAAATGTCCTACATATTGAGTGAGTACTAATGCAGAAATGTTGGCATTGTTTCACATTAAATTTGTATTGAAGAAACGTGTCATATTAACAGTTTAATGTTTCAATAAACAAGAACAAATCACATTAAATACTATCTATGGAATATCTTTAGAATCCTTATATCAAAACAATCATCATGTGCTTGGTACTTTAAAGAAAATTCTATAATAGTCATTATGATTAATAGAGGGAAAATAAGTTAAAGCTAAAATTTATGTTTGCATGGATAGTAAGACCATATTGCTATAGATACTACATGTCTGAGCTGTAGAACAATCATGAGAGATCAGCCCGATGCTGAATTCAGAGACTTTTCTTCACTTGCTAGCCTTAATAGTGCTGAAAGTTGCTATGTGTGTTACCCAAAAAAAATCATCACCCTTACACAGCTGTGATTTCTATGACTACAAGATCAACTCACCTTGAAAAGTATGCCCACCTGTACAATATTGGCACAAATATTATGGGAGGAACCAACCTCTCTGCTTTGATTTAATGTGCACATCTTAAGATGGAGCCCATACCTGGTAGGGAAATCAAGCTTAAGAACCTGAGAATAAACAGAGTAAAAGACATAGTGGAGAACCTAATATTAACTTTGTACTAAATATACTAAACTGACTCTTAATACATTTTTGATGCCCATAGAATAATGCATATCTCAACATTCACCAGAGACATTTCTTTATGCAACAGATGGGATTTAACAGAAATCCACATTTGTGCAGAACAAGATGGTGTCGACTGCATACCCTTCAATAGGATATCTTTGTCAAACTTCTGTCTCCATAGGGATCAGAATCAGGGCCAGAAATATTCTAAGAACTAGAGGAAGTGGACAACCACAAGACACAAGAGTTTTCCAGACAACTGGTTGGTTTCTCATATGAACTTACAGCAATCGTGACAGCATGCACAAATCCCATGCAAGCTCAAACAAGAAAATAATACCAGCATAGACATGAGAAAGTGGGTAAGAAAGTTCAACCCCATCTAATATAATTGTGTCAACAAATGGCTGCTGGTAGGAGCAAAGACAGTGCTATTTAAGTCATGAAACCCTTGGTAGGTTTGCTAGGCTTAGGAAATGTACCTGCACTGGAAGTCATTTGGGGAAACAAATTAGACTCTAATATATATATATATATATATATATATATTATAATATATATATATATATCTTATGTATATATGTAATAGAATTGGGTGGAGGCAATAGGGGAAGGTGGAGATAGATGACATAACATATCATTCAGTTTTATTATGAAACATTGCAAAAATTCAATAGAAAATTATGTTTGAAATGAGAAGAGAAAGTTAAGAACATGAGTAAAGCAATAGAAGGGAAAGATGAGAACAAAAAAAACCAAACAAAAGAATTATTGTTAAGAATAAAAGGCGAGAGTATATAGAAAAATTGTGAGTATTTTGATTATAGGTCAGAGTCTGGCAGTGATCATTTTTTATAAATTTATCTAAACTATGCTGAGATAATTGAAAATTTATTATTTAGTGAATCCATGCTAAATACACATTTTAATGGACTCATTCTGAGGGATAAGATCTGCACAGTATGGAGGGACATAATATTATCCTTATTATTAATAGCATATCTTTTTAAAACAAAGATGATTATAATGATGAGAATAACACAAGACAGATAAAAAGAAACTGTCTCCCTTCCAAACTAAATTATACATGGCATGTTTGCAATGAATTCTTACCTGCATGCAAATGGCTTAAACATTTATATACAGGAAAAATATGGTCCCAGACTAGCAGATCTTAGACTCTACTGAGGGATCACATGGTAAAATAATATTTAACTTTTGCTATTTAATATCTACTTCCACAGTGTGTGATTTTACATGTCTATCAATAATCCATGAGGGTTTTTTTTTATTGTCTGGGCCTATGAAATGTCTGAGCAGGCAAAGATTTTGCTACACAATCCTGGCAATATTAGTTCTACTCCCAGAATGCACTGGCTCCACAGAGCTGTTCTCTGATCTGCATGCACGCATTGTGAAATGCATGCCATCCCCATGGGCAAATAATAATAATAATAATAATAATAATAATAATAATATTTTAAAGTAAGAAGTAAAAACTCAAACTTAAGAGACAGCAAAAGAAATTCCATAAGGTTCATAACCAACACAGGTTGGTATAGCTACATTTAGGACAAGTAAAAGAGATGTTTAAAAGAGATGCCAGAAATGTTTAAGACACAAAGGTATAAACTAAAAAATAGAAAGATAATTTATTGGCACATATAAGAGTGACAAATGTATGCCAATTGATATCAGTGAACCTAAATATATTAAACATATTGACACATTTCAAAGGATCAACTGATATTACTATAATAATATAGGCGAGTGTCAACTTGATACCTGCAAATAGGGAGCCTCAGGGGAACATTTCCTCCAATCAGCCTGGCCTGTTGCCATATCTGTGAGGCATTTTTATCAATTTCTAATTGATGTGGGAGGGCTCAGCACTTTGCAGGGATGCATATCCTGGCAGGTACTCCTGAGTTATATAGGAAAGCAGAATGAACACAGGCCAGGGGAGCCAACCAGTAAGCAATAGTCCTCTGTGGTCTCTGCTCCCTTTCAAGTCATCAGGTCCCTACCATGAGTTTCTGCTTGGCTTCCCCCAGTGATTGACTGTCACTTGGAAGTGGAAGATTGAGTACACCCTTCTTTTCCAAAGTTGTTTTGTCAGTATTTTAGAACAAAAATCAGAAACCAGACCAAGAGAAGCTGAATATCAAGCTTTCCTTTGCTTTTCTATTGGTATTTTCCACAGCAAACACGGTGATGGCTTACATAGAGACCCTTTAACAAGACACATTACATAATTTAGCCAGACAGCCCATATTTTCCACTTTCCCTCCCTCCATTTAGTCCCAGTTTTCATTTCTGTTTTGTCAAGATATACACAGAAAATAACTTTTTGTCTGCATAGAAAATATAGGATCTATGTAGGCTGTTTCTACAACCTCACTATTGAGATACTTCATAAGCACACGAGCTGATATGTGTGTAGTGACTTAAATTCCTTTAATTACATTGCCTTAAGTGTAATAGCTGGCTCATCTGACTTCTCTATTTCTAGATATATGAAGATCCTCCATTTCTATATTAGCTAGACTAATCTACTATCCCCAGCAGCCTGTAAATATTCTCTTTCACTGATAGCTAATGATGTATATCACTTCTTTATCAATTTATTGTCCATTTGTACTCCATCAATTTATTATCCATTTGCACTTGAGTTTCTGAGAACATTCAGTTTAGTTTGCCAGTTTGTCATTTGGATCAGTTGATTTTAATACCATTTTTAAAATTCCTTTAGACAGTCGAGATACAGCTCCTCTGCCAGATAAAATACTAGAAGACAATCCTCCCAATCTGTCTCTTCATTGCTGAATTTATTCATTTGCAAAACCAGGGCTTTTAATTTTATGTAATCCCAATTGATAGTTCATGATATCATTTCCTGAATTACTGGCATTATTTTCAGAAAGTACTTGCTTTTGCTGATCTGTTAATGTTTCCTTTTTTCCACTAACATATTCAATTTTTCTTATATTAAGGACTTTAATCCATTTTAATTGATTTTCTATAATATATGTCATACAAAGCAGGTTTCAATTTCTATATATGGAAATTTAGTTTTCCTAGAACACAATTTGAAGAGACTATCTTTTCTCCAAAATGTCTTCTGGGCACATTTATTAAAGTAAGATTGTTCTGACTGCATAGGTTTATTTCTGGCACTACTATTGTATTTGGTTGGTCTGCTTACTGGGTTTTGTGCCAGTGCCATGCTATTTTTATTTTTTCCTCTGTAGTATTTTCAGACATTCTGCTACTTCCAATGCTCTCCTTTTGCTTCAAAATGTTTAGGCTATCCATGATCTTCTATGCTTCCATCTGAATTTTTGGATGGCTTTTTCCATTACTTTCAAGAAAGGCATTTCAAGTTTGACGTGGATTGCACTGAACCTGTGAATTGCTTTTGGTAATAGAGATATTAATATGGTATTGTTTATCAAGAACAAAGGAGATATTTCTATTTTCAAGCATCTTCTACAATTTTTAACTTTTGTGTTTTAAATTTTCATTATACAGCTATATTATTTTCTTGGTTACCATTGTTCTTTTGTATCTTATTTTTGTAGCTGTTGTGAATGCTATTTTTTTCCTATATTCTGTCAGCATTGGTCATTTAGAAAAGTGACTCAGCTTTTACATATATACATATATTCTTATTATTTACATTGTGAATGTGTGTGTGTGTGTCTGTGTGTGTGTGTGTTTGTGTGTGTACAAATACCATTGTGTACCTGTGGCAGTCAAAGGACAAAATGTGATAATCAGTTTTCTCCTACCACTTGATAAATCCTGGGTATTGAACTGAGGTCATCAGGCTTGGCAGCAAGTGCCTTTACCTGCCAAGCCATTATGCTGTTTGGTAAATTATTTTTGTACCATGATTTACTATTCCATTGTGTCGAAAGTTTATTAATTTTAAGAATTTATAGTGGACTCCTTAAGGTCTTTTAAACGTATTCAATATGTTCATGTGATGTGTGTGCTTTTATATGTGAATGTGGGTAAATACATGGCATAATGTGACCATGAAACTCAGAAAACAATGTCCAGTGTCAATCTTGACTACTCTTTGTGCCAGCTTGCAAGTTTCCAGGGGTTTCACTGAGGTCCTGATCCTTCTCCACATAGAAGTAATGGAATTAATAACGGATCATCACAGCTTGGTCTGCAAGATTTCTGTGGATTTACACTCATGCCCACTAGAAAGTGTTGACTCACAGAGAAATATCCCCAGACCTGCTTAGGGTCTCTATGTATAGGAGCCTATTTTCTGCAAATTGTGATAATTTACTTCTTTCCTATTTGTATCTTTTTGTTTTGTTCTCTTTTCTTATTTCTGTAACTAGGTCATGATCACTGTATTGAATTAAACTAAAGTGATTGCACTTCCTTGCCCCTTGCTAATGATTTTGGAGAAACCGAATTTTCACATTTATTGTAATATCAGAGTTCAGATTGCTGTATATAGCATTTTTATGTTGAGATGTCTTCCTTCTACTCCTACCTTATTAGGATCCTTTACTATGAATAGATGCTGAAATTGTCAGCGGTCTTTTGTGTATATGCTCATGGTACCATGTGATTTTTCTGCCTTTGAGTCTATGTCCTGTATTACCTTTATTGATTTGTACATTTTAAATCATCCTTAACATCCTGGAAGGGAACCACCTGGATCATGGTTAATGATATATTCACATACAGTTTGAATTGCTTGGCAATAATTTTTTTCAGAATATCAGCATCATATTCCTCACTAAGATTGGTTCGTAGCTTTTTGTGTTTTTACCTTGCTTTGATAATAGCATATATTGACTTTTTAAAATGCATTTGGAAGCATTCCTTCCCTTTCTGTTATCTGGATATTTTAAGGAGCATTGTTGTTAGTTCTTTCAAGATTTAATAAATATAAATAAGCAGAGATTACACCTGAGCATCAGCTTTTCTTAGTTGTGGGATTTCTTATCACTTTTTCAATCTCATAGTTTATTATAGATCAATATTTTTAGCTTATGCTGTTTTGTGGGTAATACATGTTTATAGTTTCACTGTTTTTATATCTCCAATTTATTGGAATATGGATTTTTTTCAAAGAATGCCCTAATGATCTAAATTTCATTGCTATTTCTTATACAAAAATGGTTCTGAACTGCTAAGGAAAATATCAGTGCACTAAAAACAATTCTGTTGCTGCAGTGTTCTCAAATTGTCCTACCTACAAATGTGTGAGTACTGCATATTTAATGTTTATAGAATATCCAGTATATGGTATATTTTTATACAAAGTTTAGTGAAATGATATATAGGAAGCTCTCCTCATGCCCTCCCACACTGAATTTCTTCTGTTTTATTGTTCCTGATCTGTGGCCTTCATAGAAAATTAGTAAATATAAATTTCTTCCTGAGTTCTGGACACTGATCTGAAAATTACCTACCACCATACCTAACATTTTTAAATGCTTACATTGGTTCTGATACATAGTTATTTTTAAATAGTTTGGTTTCTTTTCGCTTACAGAATTGCTGTGTATTTCCAGAGTGGTGCTAAATCTGGGGTTATTTATTCATCAGCATTGAATTTTTAATTTAATAGCTCATTAATCAGAAAAACAAATGAAGAATGGTATCCCTCATCTGTGGATGCTAGTGCCAATTACCCAGTTGTAAGTATTTCCTGTGCATGACCCCTTGAGCTTTTGTCCAAAGCAGTTGGGAGTGATGCATCTTGGAAACAACAACAGAAAGGACTGCATCAAAGAACTGACTGAAACAGTGAACTTCTGCTAAAAACAGTCAACTTCCCCATGGAGAATATTGAGAAAGACTGAGAAAGAGATGAATAGCATATTCGGCAGAATGCATGAGCTCTGGAGGGGTGGGGGGATGGGGGGGGACACGTGTCTAGATTTGATGAAAAAGTATGTATAAATAAATAATAAAAATAAATAAATTTTAAAAAGAAAGAAAATAATCAATAAAGTATTTTACAGAAAAAAGTCATTTTTCCTTTTATTCTGACTGATGGAAATAGCGATCAGTATGTTTTTATTCTTTCCTTGTGTGTAGTGTTTCTTCTATTGCTAGTGGGGATTTTTTCTCAGCTATGCATAGGTTTTATTCTCATGCTGTTCTTGTTCGTTTGACTGAGTCTGAGAGCCTTCTGTTCTATCCTTCAATAGTAGTCTGCCATGTAGGGGATAGGGAAAAAAAATCCTTGACAATTAAAACACCATATAATGGTAACATATTTTACCATAATCACTTCACCTTTAACAAGTTGATGAAAGTGAAAATAAATAATTCTGGCTTTGCAAAATGGTTAACTGTGGTCTTTAAACACACAGAAAGCTACTGTCAACATAATGAATTTTCTCTCTCTTAACAAAATGGAAATATTTGACTTAATGAATTATCAACAGGAATGAGGGTGTTGAGAGACAGCAAGGTTTTTCCATCCAAATGTGTTAATTTTACCTTTAGAGCCATTTGCTGATAAATTTTAAAAGCCTAATGTTTAATGATAATTGATGAACTAGGTAAGTTTCTCAAAGATCCTTATATCACCCCAAGATATATTTCTTCCTAACTTACTCAAAGATTCTCGATTGTACCTTTAAGTAAAATATTGTTGATGTAGAAACTATAGACTCCATATGTGTCCAGCAGAATTGTGTTGTTTTCTCTACTCACCTTCATATTAATCTAAAATTACATCTAACTTGAGATCCAATTATTTCACAGAGAGTAAAGGTAGTGATTTGTTATTCATCCTCTACCAAAAAATACAAAGCAATGGATTAAGTCATTGGAGGTGAGATTTAGGTTAGATACAAAAAGTGTCCTTATATATGAGAAGATAACCACCACAGGGTCATTTTAGATTTTGAAATTTCTTACCTGGAAATCAATCAGAAATAATATGTGTTTAACGTTTGAGGAGGACTGTATTTTGTAAGGGACCCAAATGCAGATATCTTATGTTCAATGTATCGATGGATTTATAATCCCTATAAACTAAACTATATTCTAATTTATCTTTGTACATTGGACTTTCACTACTTTTCTCCAACTAACTTCCATGTTTTTACAACCTATTTCCCATGACCCTTAGATAATTTTTCTTTAAACAGAATTCATCAATTCCCTAAACATAAAACTCCATTGAAAATAAATATCAATTAGGTATTTTTCCAAGATACTCTTTAAATTAAATCTTAAAGTGCATGTATTTAAATAATTATTTATCAGATGAAATCTATCTTTTCTTTTTTTGTCTTTTTTGAGAAAGGGTCTCCCTGTAGCCCCAGCTGTCCTGGACTCACTCTGTAGACCAGGCTGGCCTTGAACTCACAAAGATCCACCTGCCTCTGCCTCCCAAGTGCTAGGATTAAAGGTGTACGCCACCACACCCGGCTAGATGCAATCTAATTCCATATGGATTAGGCAAAATCAGTAGTACATTTTAGCAAACCAGATTGTCGTGCACAGCCTACAATTATAATCTTTTGTTTAATTTGTCTAACATTTAACGCATTATATATTTGAATTGTTATCAACTTATATAGCCATCATTACATACAGAATAAAACCACAATATTTTAAGAAATATTTACACCTAATTTCAGTTTCTCATCAAATGTCAATTTGTGTAAAAATCCTGAAAAATACGTTAGAAATAATTTGTAGAAGATATATATATATATATATATATATATATATTGTCTAAACAAGTTGAAATAGATATCAGTTTCAATGTAATAAAGTAGTGTCTCACAATTCTAGGTCAAAACTCTCAAAATGAGCCAAATGCTGCAATGTGGGTCAAATTATAAATTTGCTTAGTGGCATACATGTGTGGATGTCTCGATTTTGTATGAATTTTCTATTGGATTTTTGTGTATTACTTAGAGAATATCTTAATCATCTACACCCATTAACCCACTGTCATCTTTCCATAGGCTCCCCACTAGATTTCATACATTCTGTCATTAATATTAAGTCCTATCAAATCAAGGTTGTATTCCTAGACATCCCTCAATGGAAGTTCATCAAATGAGGTCTAGTCAGCCTATATAGAGCCTCTTCCTTCAAGATCAGCTTTTCTTCACTGACCAATAGCCAGTTGCCAATAATTTTTTGGTTAAGATTGAATCTGCTGGCCATTTTCACAGTTCTATGCTGAGTTTTTGTTTGCTTAAGCTTGCATGGGTCTAGTGCATTTTGACACCATTTCTGTACATTCATATGCAGAAGGTCCCAGGAGTCAGTCTCTATTTTGGTACATATAGTCATGTGTCTCCTTTCCTGGCTCTTACAATCTTTCTGCCCCATCTTCTGCAATGCTCTCTTAAATCTGGGTGGGTGAAGTTTATTATAGAAAACCTGTCCAAGGACTGAGACTGTGAATAGTCTTATTCTCTAATCTTTGGCCACATGTGTCCTTTCGTGTTCATTGCCCTCCTTTGCATGTGGAAGCTTCATTAATGAGAGTTAAGATATGCATTAGCCTTTGCTTTATGCCTTGTTCTCCTCTGTTACTTGGCTATAGATGTTCTTTAGGTGTAGAGGTTCCATTGCAGATGTGTCACTTAGAGTTGGGAAATTCTTACATGTGAGTAAATTTCTCTCTTAAGTATTCTTTGAGGCACTAATAGCATGTATTGAATCAAAGAGCTTATTTTGAATAGGTAGTAAAACTTAATGAGGAAGTTAAGAATTTTGGATTGAGATAAACATTATTCAGGAAATCAAAAGCATACTTAAAATGATAGATCTAACAAAAAAGGCTTCAATGAGAAGACATACAGGAAGTTTGGACATGAACTATCAGCCATACTGCATCAGTGGAAAATAACTGGCATACATGGGACTACTCATAAAATGTGTTACCGTGATCGGTTCCACATAAGCCAAAGATTGCTTGAGGTTGAATATTAGACTGAAGTGTTGAGGAAGGGAAAACCATATAATGAGGTCATTTATAATCTTGTTATTCCATATTTTTCTGACTATATTTAACTTTAGGAAAATACCACTTCACATGAGCATATAAACCTGCATTTATAGACAATCATGATGATTATTTGGAGTAAGTTTTACCTCAAATAATTGATTGACTATGGTAAGGATTTCTGTCCTGCAAGATTTAATATTACAAAATCACTGACTATATGCCAACGTCTGAGTTAAGCTGCATGTAATTTTACTGAATATCCATATACAATAATTTATAAACAATCAAATATAAAAATACTGAGAAAATTGATTATCATAAAAGTTAAATAAAACAAGTCCTTTCTAAATCTATGACATACACTGTTGACCAAATGAGTGTTGTAACATCTGACCTTTTAATTTCTACATCCCTCTATTCAGACTCTGTGGATTTCTGGTGGCAAAAAGTTAGAGGAGTAAATTATTAGAGAAAGATTTCTCATACCTCATTGGCAAAATTGGAAGAGGCTAATTCTTAAACAGTAACAAAAATATCCTCTGCTTACCTCAAAAGAGTTTTTCATAAAATCCATCATTATTCCTTCTCTATATTATATATTATTATCATCCCTGAAATCTATTATTTTATGCCACCATAACAATCTAAATCAACAAATTTTATAATAAAAAATGAACGAATTTTTGCTGGCTTGGAATGGAAGAAAAAATACACCTTACATTAATGAAATAAATCATATTTCCTTAGTACGATTTACCTAAAATTGGAATAGCTTGACATAATACATGGACCTCTTCCAGGAAACATAGATCTTTATGGCATTTTCTAGAATATTGCACATAATTATTGGAAGACAGAAATAACTGGCTTTTGTTTTCACACACAATCTCAGCAAGCAATTAATAGGCAATGAAAAATGCATTAGAGTGGCACTGAACATAGAAATGTTCTGATGTAACAAATTTAACATTTATAAACCCTGAATGCCATAAATACAGCAATGTATAATTATTATTAACATATTTATATGTTAATATAAATCTGAAACAGAATTTGGATGTTGAATTAAAATAATACTAATATTTAATACTTTAAATGCATGCAATTCATAGAGAAAGAAAGCAATGTACATTATTGTTATGTTTCACTATTCTCTACTCTAAAATTCAAAGAAAAATATGAAGTATAAAGTATAAACAAAATGTGCTCAACAGGATTTTGTCTAAATTTGAAGTAAATTGTAGAAGAGTTTTGCCATTCTCCAGGCTCTAAGCATTAGCCTAGATTTAATAACTCTGTGTTATTTTAGACAAAGTAAAACATAAATTATGCAGGGATGAATATCACATGATACTGATAGGAAGAGTCATTCTGATAAGGTTGTGACTTCTCAATAAGGCAAGGAAAAAGAGGCAATTTGAACCCTACTGCAGAATATTTTTCAATATAAAGTTGAGTCATTAATTCCATAATGAAAACAAATTTTTTAAAAAAAGAAAATTTATGTGTTGAATGATCAAAATTTTGCTCAGTTCACAAGCTGAATATCTTGGTAGTCCCCATCTGGCATTGAAAGTTTGGAGGATTCTTGGAGAGACATGACACTTCAGTCCATATTGGAGGGTTAAAAATCTGTGTCTCATGTCTTTGAAGAATGGAAAAAGCAGTGGCTGCCACAGAGTAGATGCACTTGCCAGTGAGAATTGAAAACAGGACAAACAACAGTTCTCCCTTCTCTCTCTCTCTCTCTCTCTCTCTCTCTCTCTTGGCCAAGGGACCTAAGGGATTACTTTGCTCCTTGCCCTCAGAGGTCAACTAAGTCCCAGGAGACTATGCATGGGCACATGTCTTGAAATGTCTGCAAAAGTGGGTCACCAGTTTTCCTGTGTAGGGAGGTCTTGGAAATCCACTAATGGGACTTCAGACGGTGTCCAGCCTATAAAGAGGGAAGTCTGCTCATGCTTCAAAAAGGGAAGCCTGGTCTAGCAAGACCTGACTTTGAAAGAACTGGTAAATGAAAAGCCTGGTCTAGCAAAACCTTTCCTTTGAAGGAACTGGTAAATGAAAAGCTGAAAGAAGCCAGGGGCTCCCAATAGCCCCCCCCCCCCAAAAAAAAGAGTGACCCCTGAGGACCAGATCCTCAACTGACCTCAAGAAAACAAAAAACCTTGGTTAATCTGGGCAACTGTGTGGCCTTAAGCATCCCAAAGGAAAGTACAACCAGAAATAATCAGTAAAGCCTGAGAAATTGTACTTCAGATATAAAACTTAGGATCTGGGGCTGGAGGGATGGCCTAGCGGTTAAGAGCGCCGACCGCTCTTGCAGAGGACCCGGGTTCGATCCCCAGCATCCACATGGCGGCTGAGAACCATCTGAGACTCCAATTCCAGGAGAACTCCAGTTCCAGGGGAAACTGACACCCTCTTCTGACCTCCGCGGCATTGCATGACACGGGTGCACAAACTTGCATGCAGACAGTACATTCATACACATACAGAAATAAATAAAAAATTAATAAAAAAATTAAAAAAAATGAGTTGTTGAATATTTAAAGTAAAAAAAACATAAATAGAGCAGTCAAAAAAATCATAAACTGTTAGAAATAAAATCAATTATATATGTTTAACAACCTTGAAAACAGCACCAATCTTTTAAAATCTTTTGTACATGAGACAATAAAATTCTATCTGCCACATGACAATATAAAGTAGGAAAAATGAGGGACTTGATATTGCATTTTACATCAGAGCCTATAATTATTAGTGAATACAATATGAGGCACTAAAAGGAACATCAAAATGTCAACAATCTTAATGAACCTACTGAAAAATTACTCATACAATCTTTCTACATGAGTCCATGTAGAAAGGCTATGTAACAAGAAATAGTGCCAGAGAGGAGAATTCAAAATTATACAGGCTATTGCTACAGCCCTTGATTTACTCCCAGAACTTGAAGGTAAGACCATATTGCTAGAGACAGGACGTACTTCAGGCACAGGAATTGGAACATTGGAACTGAAACTGACTTAGAAGCCACTTCTGTTAAAGGGCACTCTCACAGCTTTGGAGGACAGTAATCTACCTGCTAAGGGAGAATATCAGTAAAGAGTCCAATGCTAGCTTTAAAGGCTAACAACCAAAATGACTGGCAGATTAAACTATATTTGGTCAGTAGTGACATTTTGATATTTGTGTTAATCAACAGCTACTTAATTGGGCTTAAAACCCACTCAGTGGTAGGGAACTCACATTTCCTAAGGTTCAGCTAACAGAGCTGTAGTCCAGAGGAGGCCAAGTCTACATTGCAGGCTTGAAGCCAGACTTGGAGTCTGCAAGATGTTTCTCATTTTTAGGGAATTAATTGGTGGTGGCAAAAATCTGAGGCTTTATACCATGTGAGGTTGTTGAAGCCACTGATGAAAGTTCAGTCATAGTTGCAGTGACAATCCCAGGAAATAGTAAAGATGCCAGACTGAGGGATCACCACCAAGGGAGCAGCAGGTGTGGAGTGGAACCAGCCAGAGCCTACAAGACATGCTGTGTGTGCTTAGATGGCAGATCCAGACAACTGGAGTTCATCAAGCCATCTGGAGCCCAGAATACTCTGAGTGAATCCCAGAGAATATATATATATATATGACTTTGGTTTTGTTCATATTGTACCTGAAGGTTCCATTTTGAAAAAAGAAAAGTACAAAACACAATTTTATTTTATATCATTTTATTTTACAAGGATCCCACAGTTGAAAGATATTGGTTCTTTAAAGCTACATTGGAAATTTAAGGTATTTGAATTTTCATATTGGAGAGGGGAAAGTTGAGACAGGTTCTTATCAGTAGCCCCAGCTGGCCTACAACTAGCTAAATAGACATTGTTGGCCTCCATCTCACAGAGATCCAGTTTTCCTCTTCCTTCTGAATGTTGGGATAAAAGATACCCCACACCATCCTTAAGTAGATATTTGAAATTTTAAGGAATTTGGGACTCTTAAAAACTGTGTATTAGGGCTGGAGAGATGGCCTAGCCGTTAAGAGTGCCAACTGCTCTTGCAGAGGGCACGGGTTTGATCCCCAGCACCCACATGGCTGCTGAGAACTGTCTTTAACTCCAGTTCCAGGGGAATCTGGCACCCTCTTCTGACCTCCACGGCATTGCATGACACAGGTGCACAAACCTACATGCAGAAAGTACATTCATACACATAAAAATAAAATTTAAAAAATGTATTAATAACTCTATTATATTGAGATATTAATATTAACATTTTCATGAGATCTTATAGAAAATGAACAGTCAATGAGAAACAGTTAGGGTAAATTTAATGAAAGCTTATGCCTTGGCTCCAGTTTATGGGTATGTGTAATACAACTTAGGCATCTATAGGTCAAAACATAAAAACCTAAAAAAAAAAAANTTCAAATAATAAGCCCAGTGTCAGGTGTAGTTTATATTTTCCAGTTTTGGGTCAATGATATCATATAGAACATCCCCCAAAATGCATACACCAGAATAAACTTTTACAGGTTACTGTCATTCTTCTTGATTACACTCCAAAAATTGATGGCAAGACCATAGTGGCAAACATACTTCATAACTAAAACATAGAACACAGTAAAATCAAACTGGTATTGCCCTGAAAGCTTCATCTCTATAGACTAGCATTCATGGCAATGAAACCAGAAGCAATGTAAATAGCAGTCTTACCCACCCGTGAACTCTGTGAGCTATAATCACAACCAAACTGGCAAGATGTGCCCACTGGTGCCATAGTGGCATGAAAGCTTCTGAGATTAGTAACTGTGGTAATTACTTTTTTATAAATTTAATGTAATTCAATACCTTTAAAGGAGACCCTGTCTCGAAAAAGACCAAAAAAAAAAAAAAAAAAAAAACAAACAAAGAAAGAAAGAAAGCTAGCTAAACAAGCCACAGGGAGCAACCAGGTAAGCAGTAGCAGTGTTCCTCAGTGCTCTGGATCTCTGCTCCTATTTGCAGGTTCCTGACTTGATTTCTTGCTTTGGATTTTCAGAATGATGTTCTGTGAGCTGTAAGATGAAATAAAGTTTTTGCTCAAGGAGTTGTTTGTTTATGATTAGAGTGTTTTATCAAAGCATTAGAAATAAACAAATGTAGTAGGCAATACTACTTTATTGGATTTAAGGCCCTCTCCATAAGATACAATTCCATCCTTGGTAATGTTAACTGGGACAAGAGCCTGTGACTGGGAAGATAATATGCTCTAGGAAAAATAAAAAAAAAGACTTCTAATGTTCTGCTGAATGCACAAAGTATTGTATTCAAATGCTTCCTAAGTTCTTTCATTTATACCCAACGTGCATCATTTTGACCCTTATTTTTTTTAATTTTTTATTAATTTTTTTAATTTATTTTTCAATGTGTATGAATGTACTGTCTGCATGTAGGTGTGTGCACCCGTGTCGTGCAATGCCGCGGAGGTCAGAAGAGGGTGTCGGATTCCTCTGGAACTGGATTTCTCCTGGAATTGGAGTTTCAGACCATTCTCAGCGCCATGTGGGTGCTGGGGATAGAACCTGGGTCCTCTGTAAGAGCAGTTGGCGCTCTTAACTGCTAGGCCATCTCTCCAGCCCTGACCCTTATAAAGAAACTTCTTTTTTGCAATAGATTGTGATTAATATGGAAACTCACAATTGGTTAACATTTCTCTTGCTCAGAGGTCATCATGGAAATGAGGACTGAAATATTTAAAGAGTCAGAGGGAATAAATTTCTATAAAGAACGTTTTCCACACATGGCAGTGTCTTTGCACACATTAAATCAGTGTCTGTGACTGTATGCACAAGACTTGCACAAGATTGACCCAAACAAAACCCCAGCAAGAAGGTTTCAGGGGTGCATCAAGTCACACCTCTTGCTAAGAAGTTATCAGTAATTGATAGCTGCAAGGTGGTGAGACTCAATTTGGGTTAGGGAAGCAGCCTCTGATAGGCTGTTGATGCCCCAGCACATGGCCCTGCACACATAAGCAGAGAAGCAAGACTAATTTTATATTTACAGGCAAGTATATTTTGTGTCACTTATCAAAATAAACTACTCTTTGCACCCCATGGAGGTCACTGCGAATCTCATAACTGGTCAGCCACACAACATATACATCTGAAAAATCCCCATTCCTAAGAGACACATCTCTTTCACCGATAGGATGATTTAATTTTAAAAATAAAGTTTGTTTCCCAAGTTAATCACATAGAGTAACCCAAACCAGCATGGGTGAACTTGATGAAATCTGTGCCTTGATTCCACCCTATGGTATGTATAAAAACTGCTTTTTTGAGACTCATGGGTCAAAAATAAAAGCAAAAAAAAAAGAAAGATAGATAAAAAAACTTTTTGTCAAAAAACCTTGCAAATCCAAATCTTAAAACTAACTACGGAAGGATTTGTTGTTCCAACAGGCCAGAGTATCACCAACTTAATGGCTGAGAAAGAAAACGCAGCTTTGCAGTGAGTAGGATGTACCAGAAAGTGCCAAGCAGAAGGATTGACTCCTCTGGGCATTGAGGGGAAGATGCCTCAGATTGCTGCAGACATCAGGCCCCTCTCTGGATCCTACTAGTAACAACTATTTTTAATGAATCCTAATGAAGCTTACTTTCTAGGTGCCGCAAAGGTTTTAATACAAGAGACTTTCTTAACATCCCCCCATAGAATAAGGAGAAATGATGATGATGAGAGTCATTCTCCAGCTGTAGATTGCAGCCAGCTTTTATAGAGGTATTCTCTGTAAAATCGGTTGCCTTCTTTAATTGACTAATGGACATAGAAACTGTGAAAAGGATTATTCTCTATTCAGAACCAAATCCCAAGTCTCCTTAAGCTATGCACTTAAGCAAAATATATTAATACAGGAGCTTTGAATCAACATGGATTATTAGCCAAGGAGATGTTGGCCAGGGGACCCAAACCCCACAAAAGGTAAAGGCTCCTTGCCTCCAAACTGGGATATCTGCAGGAAGAGAGGCGATAAGGCCCTGCGGTTGAAGACCTGATATAAACATGGGAAAGATGAAGGAGACCGCACTTGCAAGATATACAGATGGTCTCTGGAATGCCAGAGAGTGTTACCAAAGGCCACTAAACCAATAAAGCAAATATAGGTCTCATTGAGTCAAGCAAGACTCCTCCTCGCACCAGACTACACCTCATCTGCCTGGAAATACTGTGCAGCAGTGGCAGCCATATGTCTGTATATCCCAATCTAACTGGCTATTAGCTCTCTCCTTGGAGGAAATAACCCATGGCTGATGCCACAAGCTTACATCTCTAATGGTTAGGATATGTTATAAACCACACAAAGACCCTGTCATACTTAAACAGAAGAAAATGTAAATCATGGATTACAATACCATCCAAACATCTGTGTCTATAACCAAAGTAACCTACCATAACAATTAGTACTGTTTTAAATACCTATATATCTAATTGCATGTGCTTCATTAGTAGGATTCAAAGGCTATATATTATACTGTTTAAATACCTATATATCTAATTGCATGTGCTTCATTAGTAGGATCGAAAGGTTATGCCTGGACAAGCTGGCAGCCCATGAAAGAAAACAGCCAGAATTGACTAGAGACCAAGACAACAGCTCCAGAGAAAGTGGACTGTTTTGCTTCTCATCCACCTCTGCTCCTTTTCTAAGCCTAGGGAACAATCTGCGGAAGAGGGGGCACGGTAGAATGTAAGGGCTGCGATTGGGGTGAATGGTGAAACTACAACAATATAGACTGGACACTCATTTGATCAACTTGATTGAACACACAAGCCCCCCCTGCTGGATGGTGGAATCCATGAGCTGTGTGGGTTTTGGGCACACCTGCTCACAAATTGGTTTTACATGAAGGATGCTTGTACTCACAGATTATCACTATTGTTAAAAAAAATGAAAACAAAAAAACAAAAAACAGAGAAAGATGCAGAAAAGTTATGGCAGAATGCAAGATCTGGGATGGGTAGGGGTGGGGTGGGGGAAAGGGAAGGGGATATATGCCTGAACTGATTTGGAAAATGATGTATGAAATACACAAAGCATAATAAAAAAATAAAAATAAAAATATATATATATATATATTAATATATAAGTTCTACAAAACAAATGAAAATTTAAAAACTACCAGCTTATATGCTTCTCACCTTGTTGCCAAAGTCAAAAGTAAGATCACCTTGTAAGATTTTGTCATCATTTAATATTTATATTTATACAACACAGTGTCTACTGATTAATAATGTAAAAAAATTTAATATGTCATATTAAAATCATGAGTGGAATAAATGGATTAGTTAATTTACTTAAAACTACACTGACAATTAATTCCATATTTGGGAAATGACGACCCATCGCTATCATAACAAGAACTGTGGATATTATGCATTAAGAATATATCATATAATAATTTTATATATCATTCAGGGACAGAAAGATTCCTATGTGGGTAAAAATGCTTGCCTTCCTAGCTAATAAACTCAGTTGGATCCCCGAAACCCAATTCATGGTGGAAGAAGAGACTTGACTCTTATAAGCTGCCCTAAGACTTTCACACGCATAAACACACGTACACATATTAAGTTAATAAATGATAATAAATACATGTGAATATTTCACATCTTGAGATAAAAAATATCTAACTAGATTTATGGTTCACTCACTGTCTCCTCTCTCTGCCTGATCATTTCCTTTTCTATTTAGTCAATAATTCTACTTTTTGATAACTGTAGAATTTAGTGTTTAGAAAAGTATTTACCATGTCCAGAGCCCTTGGTTTGGTCCCCATTCACCAAAAAGTAAGTATCCATTTTTCTGCTATATTAGGTTTTTCTGTTTTCCTTTTCGCTTAATTATTTATTTTTTTAAGAAATACGTAAACCTGGTATGGTAGTGCAGACTGAATTTCCAGTGCTTGTGAGATAGTGGCATGAATATCAAAATCTCATGGCTAGGCTGAACTACATAGCAACTTAAAAGACAACTTGAGTGATGTAAAGTAGAACCTGTCAAAACCAATTAATATAAGCAAATAAAAAATTGATAAATGTAATTGACTGTTCTCTCAGTTTATGTGTATATATCACATTATATATATATACATTATAATATATAATTTGAGAGGTAATGGCTGTTTTTTTTTAATCCAAAATGAATATAATTAACATGATAGATTCCTGGAAAATATAAATTGTTATAAGATTTTTTTATTATATCAAATTGGTCTTGGAAACACTTAAAAACTTCATTGCAAATGAAATCAAATTAAGTAGCTACCCCTACAATCAGATGTCCTTATGGTCTTCAGCCTATTCTTGGATGGAATAAGGATCATGGGTTATTTATAGTAAATATATAAGATGATGGTGAAAAGAAATGGGCGAACCTTGGCCACAGGAGCTATGTACACCAATATGATTAAGGGGAAACACCAGAAAAGGAATGGACATGAGATATGAAAGGTCAAAAGGACCAGAAGACAAACATATTTGATAGTGGAGTATGTCAAGAATTTGAAAATTGTTTTAGAACATGTCTTTGAGCAATTTAAAAATCTGTATAATTAGATATTCAAAGAATGAATTTAAAATCTTTCAACTGCCATCTCTGTTAAAACTTCCAGCAAAATTTAATTTTTATAATAAACAAACCAAGTAATATGAAAAAAAAAGAAATAACAAAAATCAGAGTGAATATCAATGAAATAGAAACAAAAAAACAATACAAAAAAAAAAAAAAAAAAAAAAAAAAAGCAAGATGAGTCCAAAAGCTGGTTCTTTGAAAAGACAAACAAGATAGACAGACCTCTAGTTGACTAAAAGAAAAAAAGAGTAATGGCTTTTTGTGATGGCACATGGCTTTAATTCCAGCACTCAGGAGGCAGAGACAGGTGGATCTCTATGAGTTTAAAAGGCCAGTGTGGTTACCAGAGCAAGTCTAGGCCAATTGGAAACTAAAGGGAGACATTGTCTAAAAAAAAAAAAAAGAGCAACTCCAAATCAACCAAATTAGAGATGAGAAGGGAAAACATCACAACAGAGAGGAAAAAGATCAGACAATCTCAATCTTATGGAATTTAAAAAAAAAAAAAAAAACTATATACTCTACTAAATTTGAAAACCTAAGAGAAATGGATGAATACCTGAAATCCTGGGATTCACCAAAGCTTAACCAAGAAGAGATTGACAACTTAAATAGACCCATAATAAAGGAGGGAATTGAAACTGTGAATAATAAAAACCTCCAACTAAAAAAGCCCAGGTCATATGGATTCACAGCAGAATTATATAAGACATTTAAAGAAGATCTATAGCCAATCCTACTAAAATTAGTCAAGGAGAAAAACAGAAGGAAATCTCCAAAATTCTTTCTATGAGGCCAGTATCACTATAATACCAAAATCGGGCAAAGATAAAACCAAAAAAAAAAAAAAGAAAAAAAAAGAAAACCGTAAGACCCATATCATTAATGAACGCAGATGCAAAAATGCTCAACAAAATACTGGAAACCACATACAGACACATATGTAAAAGATCACCCACCATGACCATATTGGAGTCATACCAGAGATGCAAGGATGTGTCAACGTATGTAAATCAATAAATGTCATAAAGCACATAAAATGGACAAAAAGACATAAACCACACAGTCATCTCAATTGATGCAAAAAAAGCATTCAACAAAATTTAGCATGCCTTCATTTTTAAAGTCTGAGGAATTTTACTGGAGGGAACATTCCTCGACATAATTAAAGCCATATATATATATATATATATATATATATATATTATATATATATACCAAACTCACAGCCAGCATTATCTTAAATGGGGAAAAACTAGATGCATTGGCTCAGCCTGCTTTTGTATATAACCCAGGACAACTAACTCAGAGGTGGCATCACCCATAGTGGGCTGGTCATCTCCTACATCCCTCAATAGTCAAGAAAATGCTTCATAGACATGAGCATTGGTCAGTCTTATAGAGGGAATTCTCAATTGATGTTACATCTTCATAGGTGAGTCAAGTTGACAACAACAGCTATCCAGTACAATTGATCTCCTGTCAAACACTTCACTGTTAAACCATAAACTTTCCATTCATTTTCTTTTTTTTTATTTATTTGTTTATTTTTAAGGGATTCTACAATATAATGACACAGTTGTTTGCAGTAACATTGATGTTACTCAGTTTGTCATACAATTAGGTAATTGGTGCATTTTGCAAGTATCTATGTCCAAATTTTGAACAACCCAAGGTTCCCATAGTCCAGTTGGAGAAGCTTGTATGCACAGGCATGTTGATCAATTAGGAGTCCAGACTATATTCCTGTAGTCTCATGATTCACCCCTATCTCTCCGCAGCCCTTACATTCTACCAGCCCCTCTCCGAAGTTTGTTCTCTGGGCTTTGGGAAAGGGGCAAAGTGGGTGAGAAAAACAATCTAATATCTTTGGAGTTGTCATTTTGGACTCTAGTCTGTTCAGGTTGTTTCCCTTCACGGTTGACGAGCTTTTCCAGTGATACCCTTTTTTAGCCATATTAACAAAGCACAAGCTATTGGATGTACAGGCATTTAAGCATACTCAATTATTATGTCAAGCTAAGCTGTGAGCATAGACACAGATGCTTGGATGGTATGCTAATCCGCAAACTGTGGTTTCTCTATAAAGGGTGACAACTTCTTATTGTGGCTTATAACATCTCCTAACCGCTAGAGGGCATAAGCTTGTAGCATCCACTGTGAGTTATTCCTCCAAGGAGAGAGCTAATAGCCAAATAGATTTGGGGTATATATAGACACTTGGCTGCCACTGTTGCACAGTATCTCCAGGCTGTTGAGGTGTAGCTGATATTGACGGCGGAGTCTTGCTTGTCTCAGGGAGACCAATATTTTCCTGTATTGCTTTAGTGGCCTTTGGTAACACTCTCTGGCATTCAGAAGGCCAGTTGTACAGCAAGTGACGTCTCATAACATTTTTTCATGCTCACACCAAGTCTTCGACAACAGGGATTACTGCCTTTCTCCTTGCATATATCCCACTTATAGGCAAACGGCCTTTATAATTTGGGGGGGGGGGGGTTGAATCCCTTAGCCAACATCTCCTAGGCAGAATAATTCATTGCTGATGTCAGAGCTTTCCTATAGTAATATATTTTGCTTAATTACATAACTTATAAACACTTTACTATTGAATTTGGCTCTAGGTAGAGAATTATCCTTTCACAGTTCCTATGCCTAATGGTCAATTAAAAACAGGGTAGTTATGCCTGTTTTATAGGAAATTACCACTGTAACAATTGGCTCTAATTTACAGTTAGGGAGTGGTTTCATTACCATCATGTTTTTTTCTTTTTCCTATAAAGGGGAGAGGTAGGAAGGTTTCTCAGTATCTGGAAGGTAAACTTCATTAGGGCCAATTATAAACAGTTAACCCAATATTATTCAGAGAGATGCTCAGTGTCTGTGACTCAGGAGTCTGAGGTTCCCTTTCTTTAATGTTCAGATAGGTCAGCCTCTCTGCTGGCATTTTCCAAGTCCATCCTGCAAGCCATAAATTTGTATGTTTTTCAGGCCTTTAGATTGGTGATTTTTACCTGTGGGAACATAAAATTCTCCCCCATTTTAGTTTCAAGTTCAGAAAAATTGAAAATTTATCAATAGGATTAGAAACAGAGTTTTTCCATTTGTATCCTAGAAAGGATACTACCCCTCCTCCCTCTTTTTTTTTTTTTTTTTAGGTTTTTATAAAAAATATATTTTTAAAAAAGGAATTATTCAGTTTGCCTTCTAAAGAGAGAATTGGTGCTAGCATCCACAAATGAGGGACACCATACATTGTTTGGTTTGGGGGGACTGTATTACTTCACTTAGCATAATGACTTCAAGTTCCATCCATTTACCTGCAAAGTTCATGATGTCATCTTTCTTTATTGCTGCGTAGAACTCCATTGTGTAGGTGCACCACATTATCTTTATCCACTCATCTGTTGAGGGGCACTTGGGTTGCTTCCAGCTCTTTGCTATTGTGAATAGAGCTGTAATAAACAGATGTGCATGTATCTCTGCAATGGGATGAGTCTTGTGGATATATACCCAGGAGTGGTGCTTTCCATAGGGGTTGCACGAGTTTGCATTCCCACCAGCAGTGGATGAGTGTTCCCCTTTCCCCATAACCTCTCCAGCATTTGGTGTCATGTTTTCTTAATCTTAGCCAGTCTTATCAGAGTGAGATGATATCTGAGAGTGGTTTTAATTTGCATTTCCTTAATTATTAATGATGCTGAACAATTTTTAAGATGTTTCTCAGCCATCTTTACTTCCTCACTGGTGAAGTCTCTGTTCAGCTCTTTACTCCATCTTTTGAGTAGGTCATTTGTTTTCTCACTTCTTTGTTTTTTGACTAGTCTATATAGTCTGGATGTTAATGCTCTATCAGATGTATCACTGGTGAAGGTTTCCTCCCACTCTGTGGGGTTTTCTCTTCACTTCTTTGTTTCTTTCACTGTACAGAATCTCTTGAGTTTAATAAGGTCCCATTTTGCAATTGTTGACCTTATTTTTTGTGCAGCTGCTGTCTGATTTAGAAAGTCTTTTCCTACACCTATGTCTTGTAGGTTACTACCAACATTTTCTTCTAACATTTTCAGAGTTCTGGGTTTCACATTGAAGTCTTTGATCCATTTGGAGCTGATTTTTTGTACATGGTGAGAGGTAGGGGTTTAGTTTTATTCTTCTACACGTGGTGATCCAGTTATGCCAACACCATTTGCTGAAGATGCTGTCTTACCTCCATTGAGTCTTTTTGGCCCCTTTGTCAAATATGAGGGGCTAAAATTGGATGTTCTCAGGTTCAGTGACTCAGTTTTGTTCCATTGATCTATAGGTCTGCTTTTGTCCCAATACCATGCTGTTTTTATGACTATAGCCCTGTAATATAGTTTGAAGTCTGGTATGGTAATCCCCCCATATTGCTTTTTTTGCTCAGGGTTGCTTTGGCTATCTGAGGTCTTGTTTTTCCATATGAACTTTAGGATTTTTTTCTAGGTCTGTGAAGAAGCTCATGGGAATTTTAATTGGGATTGCATTGAATCTATGCATTACTTTGGGCAGGATGGTCATTTTTACTATATTAATTCTTCTAATCCATGAGCATGGAAGGTCTTTCCATCTTCTGGTATCTTCCTCAATCTCCTTCTTGAGGGATTAAAATTTTTCATTGTAGACATTTTTAGTGTCTTTGGTCAGGTTTGTACCTAGATTATTTTTTTGGAGGCTATTGTGAGTAGAAAGTCTCCTTGTATTCCTTCTCCAATTGCTTGGTATTGGCATAAAGAAAGGCTATGGATTTTTCTAGGTTAATTTTGTATCCCACCACTTTACTGAACCTGTTGATGGTTTCTAGGAGTTTTCTGGTGGAGTTTTTGATGTCCCTTAGGTAAACTATCATGTCATCTGCAAAAAGAGATCATTTGACCTCCTGTTTTCCCATTAGTACTCTTCTAATTTCCTTTTCATGTCTTATTGCTCTCATGAGCATTTCAAACGCCACATTGAAAAGGAGTGGGGCTAGGGGGCAGCCTTGCTGGGTTCTTGACTTTAAGGGGAATTCTTTTAGTTTTTCCCCATTTAGGATAATGTTGACTGTGGGTTTGTTATATATGGCTTTAATTATGTCGAGGAATGTTCCCTCCAGTAAAATTCCCTTCAGGACTTTAAAAATGAAGGCATGCTAAATTTTGTTGAATGCTTTTTTGCATCAATTGAGATGACTGTGTGGTTTATGTCTTTTAGTCCATTTATGTGCTTTATGACATTTATTGATTTACATACGTTGTACCATCCTTGCATCTCTGGTATGACTCCAACTTGGTCATGGTGGGTGATCTTTTACATATGTGTCTGTATGTGGTTTCCGAGTATTTTGTTGAGCATTTTTGCATCTGCGTTCATTAATGATATGGGTCTACGGTTTTCTTTTTTTCTTTTTTGGTTTTATCTTTGCCCGATTTTGGTATTATAGTGATACTGGCCTCATAGAAAGAATTTTGGAGATTTCCTTCTGTTTTTATCTCCTTGACTAATTTTAGTAGGATTGGCTATAGATCTTCTTTAAATGTCTTATATAATTCTGCTGTGAATCCATATGGACCTGGGCTTTTTTAGTTGGGAGTTTTTATTATCACAGTTTCAATTCCCTCCTTTATTATGGGTCTATTTAAGTTGTCAATCTCTTCTTGGTTAAGCTTTGGTGAATCCCAGGATTTCAGGTATTCATCCATTTCTCTTAGGTTTTCAAATTTAGTAGAGTATATAGTTTTTTTTTTTTTTTAAGTATTCCAGTAAGATTGAGATTGTCTGAATCTTTTTCCTCTCTGTTGTGATGTTTCCCTTCTCATCTCTAATTTGGTTGATTTGGAGTTGCTCTTTTTTTTTTTTAGACAATGTCTCCCTTTAGTTCCAATTGGCCTAGACCTTGCTCTGTAGACCACACTGGCCTTAAACTCATAGAGATCCACCTGTCTCTGCCTCCTGAGTGCTGGAATTAAAGCCATGTGCCATCACAAAAGCCATTACTCTTTTTTTCTTTTAGTCAACTAGAGGTCTGTCTATCTTGTTTGTCTTTTCAAAGAACCAGCTTTTGGACTCACTGCTTTTTTTTTTTTTTTTTTTTGTTTTTTTTTTATTTATTTATTTTTTTGTTATTTCTTTTTTTTTTCATATTACTTGGTTTGTTTTATTATAAAAATTAAATTTTGCTGGAAGTTTTAACAGAGATGGCAGTTGAAAGATTTTAAATTCATTCTTTGAATATCTAATTATACAGATTTGTAAATTGCTCAAAGACATGTTCTAAAACAATTTTCAAATTCTTGACATACTCCACTATCAAATATGTTTGTCTTCTGGTCCTTTTGACCTTTCATATCTCATGTCCATTCCTTTTCTGGTGTTTCCCCTTAATCATATTGGTGTACATAGCTCCTGTGGCCAAGGTTCGCCCATTTCTTTTCACCATCATCTTATATATTTACTATAAATAACCCATGATCCTTATTCCATCCAAGAATAGGCTGAAGACCATAAGGACATCTGATTGTAGGGGTAGCTACTTAATTTGATTTCATTTGCAATGAAGTTTTTAAGTGTTTCCAAGACCAATTTGATATAATAAAAAAATCTATAACAATTTATATTTTCCAGGAATCTATCATGTTAATTATATTCATTTTGGATTAAAAAAAAACAGCCATTACCTCTCAAATTATATATTATATATGTATATATTATATAATGTGTATATATACACATAAACTGAGAGAACAGTCAATTACATTTATCAATTTATTTATTTGCTTATATTAATTGGTTTTGACAGGTTCTACTTTACATCACTCAAGTTGTCTTTTAAGTTGCTATGTAGTTCAGCCTAGCCATGAGATTTTGATATTCATGCCACTATCTCACAAGCACTGGAAATTCATGTCTGCACTACCATACCAGGTTTACGTATTTCTTTAAAAAAATAAATAATTAAGCGAAAAGGAAAACAGAAAACCTAAATATAGCATAAAATGGGATACTTACTTTTTGGTGAATGGGGACCAAACCAAGGGCTCTGGACATGGTAAATACTTTTCTAACACTAAATTCTACAGTTATCAAAAAGTAGAATTATTGACTAAATAGAAAAGGAAATGATCAGGCAGAGAGAGGAGACAGTGAGTGAACCATAAATCTAGTTAGATATTTTTTATCTCAAGATGTGAAATATTCACATGTATTTATTATCATTTATTAACTTAATATGTGTACGTGTGTTTATGCGTGTGAAAGTCTTAGGGCAGCTTATAAGAGTCAAGTCTCTTCTTCCACCATGAATTGGGTTTCGGGGATCCAACTGAG
Source organism: Rhizomys pruinosus (assembly GCA_009823505.1). Classification (NCBI taxonomy): domain Eukaryota; kingdom Metazoa; phylum Chordata; class Mammalia; order Rodentia; family Spalacidae; genus Rhizomys; species Rhizomys pruinosus. Next base: position 402,519 of record VZQC01002783.1, read on the forward strand.
TTTATTAGCTAGGAAGGCAAGCATTTTTACCCACATAGGAATCTTTCTGTCCCTGAATGATATATAAAATTATTATATGATATATTCTTAATGCATAATATCCACAGTTCTTGTTATGATAGCGATGGGTCGTCATTTCCCAAATATGGACTTAATTGTCAGTGTAGTTTTAAGTAAATTAACTAATCCATTTATTCCACTCATGATTTTAATATGGACATATTAAATTTTTTTACATTATTAATCAGTTAGACACTGTGTTGTATATATTAAATTATTTCAATGATGACAAAATCTTACCAAGGTGATCTTACTTTTGACTTTGGCAACAAGGTGAGAAGCATATAAGCTGGGTAGTGTATTTAAATTTTCATTTTGTTTTGTAGAACTTATATATATATATATTATATATAATTATATTTTATTATTTATTGGCTTTGTGTTTCATACATCTTTTCCAAATCAGTCAGGTATATCCCCCCCTCCCCCCACCCCACCCCTACCCATCCCAGATCTTGCATTCTGCCATAACTTTTCTGCATCTTTCTCTGTTTTTTATGTTTTGTTTTGTTTTCATTTTTTTTAAACAATAGTGATACATCGTGAGTACAAGCATCCTTCATGTAAAACCAATTTGTGAGCAGGTGTGCCCAAAACCACACAGCTCATGGATTCCAACCATCCAGCAGGGGGGGCTTGTGTGTTCAATCAAGTGATCAAATGAGTGTCCACGTCATATTGTTGTAGTTTCACCATTCACCCCAATCGCAGCCCTTACATTCTACCGTGCCCCCTCTTCGCAGTCAGATTGTTCCTAGGCTTACGAAAAGGAGCAGAGGTGGATGAGAAGCACAAACAGTCCACTTTCTCTGGAGCTGTTGTCTTGGTTCTAGTCAATTCTGGCTTGTTTTCTTTCATGGGCTGCCAGCTTGTCCAGGCATAACCTTTCGATCCTACTAATGAAGCACATGCACATTAGATATATAGGTATTTAAACAGTATAATATATAGCCTTTGAATCCTACTAATGAAGCACACGCAATTAGATATATAGTATTTAAACAGTACTAATTGTTATGGTAGGTTACTTTGGTATAGACACAGATGTTTGGATGGTATGTTAATCCATGAATTACATTTTCTTCTGTTAAGTATGACAGGGTCTTTGTGTGGATTTATCACTATCTCTAACCATTAGAGATTGTAAGCTTGTGGCATCAGCCATGGGTTATTCCTCCAAGGAGAGGCTAATAGCCAGTTAGATTGGGATATACAGACAATGGCTGCCACTGCTGCACAGTATTTCCAGGCAGATGGGTGTAGCTGGTGTGATGCGAGGAGTCTTGCTTGACTCAAAGACCTATATTGCTTTATTGGTTTAGTGGCCTTTGGTAACACTCTCTGGCATTCCAGAGACCATCTGTATACTTGCAAGTGCGGTCTCCATAATCTTTCCCATGTTTATCATCAGGTCTTCAACCGCAGGGCCTTATCGCCTCTCTTCCTGCAGATATCCCAAGTTTGGAGCAGAGCCTTTACCTTTTGTGGGGTTTGGGTCCCCTGGCCAACATCTCCTTGGTAAATAATCCATTGTTGAGTCAAGAGCTCCTGTATTTAAATATTTTGCTTACAGTGCATAGCTTAAGGAGACTTGGGATTTGTGGTTCTGAATAGAGAATAATCCTTTTCCACAGTTTCTATGTCCATTAGTCAATTAAAGAAGGCACTTTTACCGATTTTACAAAGAGAATACCTCTATAACAGCTGGCTGCAATCTACAGCTGGAGAATGACCTCATCATCATCATATTCTCCTTATTCTATGGGGGGGAGTTAAGAAAGTCTCTTGTATTAAAACCTTTGCGGCACCTAGAAAGTAAGCTCATTAGGATTCATTTTAAAAATAGTTGTTACTAGTAGGATCCAGCAGAGGGGCCTGATGTCTGCAGCAATCTGAGGCATTTCTTCCCCTCAATGCCCAGAGGAGTCAATCCTTCTGCTTGGCACTTTCTGGACATCCTACTCACTGCAAAGCTGCGTTTTCTTTCTCAGCCATTAAGTTGGTTGATTACTCTGGCCTGTTGGAACATACAAATCCTCCGTAGTTAGTTTAAGATTTGGATTAGCAAGGTTTTTGACAAAAGTTTTCATATCTATCTATTATCTCCCTTTTTTAGTTAATGCTTTTATTTTTGACCCATGAGTCTCAAAAAAGCAGTTGTTTTATACATACCGATAGGGTGGAATCAAGGCACAGATTTCATCAAGTTCACCCATGCTGTTTTGGGTTACTCTATGTGATTAACTTGGGAAACAAACTTTATTTTTAAATTAAATCATCCTATCGGTGAAAGAGATGTGTCTCTTAGGAATGGGGATTTTTCAGATGTATATGTTGTGTGGCTGACCAGTTATGAGATTCTGCAGTGACCTCCATGGGGTGCAAAGAGTAGTTTATTTTGATAAGTGACACAAAATATACTTGCCTGTAAATATAAAATTAGTCTTGCTTCTCTGCTTATGTGTGCAGGGCCATGTGCTGGGGCATCAACAGCCTATCAGAGGCTGCTTCCCTAACCCAAATTGAGTCTCACCACCTTGCAGCTATCAATTACTGATAACTTCTTAGCAAGAGGTGTGACTTGATGCACCCCTGAAACCTTCTTGCTGGGGTTTTGTTTGGGTCAATCTTGTGCAAGTCTTGTGCATACAGTCACAGACACTGATTTAATGTGTGCAAAGACACTGCCATGTGTGGAAAACGTTCTTTATAGAAATTTATTCCCTCTGACTCTTTAAATATTTCAGTCCTCATTTCCATGATGACCTCTGAGCAAGAGAAATGTTAACCAATTGTGAGTTTCCATATTAATCACAATCTATTGCAAAAAGAAGTTTCTTTAATAAGGGTCAGGGCTGGAGAGATGGCCTAGCAGTTAAGAGCGCCAACTGCTCTTACAGAGGACCCGGGTTCTATCCCCAGCACCCACATGGCGGCTGAGAATGGTCTGAAACTCCAATTCCAGGAGAAATCCAGTTCAAGGGGAATCCGACACCCTCTTCTGACCTCTGCGGCATTGCACGACACGGGTGCACACACCTACATGCAGACAGTACATTCATACACATGAAGAAATAAATTAAAAAATTAATAAAAAAAATTAAAAAAAATAAGGGTCAAAATGATGCACGTTGGGTATAAATGAAAGAACTTAGGAAGCATTTGAATACAATACTTTGTGCATTCAGCAGAACATTAGAAGTCTTTTTTTTATTTTTCCTAGAGCATATTATCTTCCCAGTCACAGGCTCTTGTCCCAGTTAACATTACCAAGGATGGAATTGTATCTTATGGAGAGGGCCTTAAATCCAATAAAGTAGTATTGCCTACTACATTTGTTTATTTTCTAATGCTTTGATAAAACACTCTAATCATAAACAAACAACTCCTTGAGCAAAAACTTTATTTCATCTTACAGCTCACAGAACATCATTCTGAAAATCCAAAGCAAGAAATCAAGTCAGGAACCTGCAAATAGGAGCAGAGATCCAGAGCACTGAGGAACACTGCTTACCTGGTTGCTCCCTGTGGCTTGTTTAGCTAGCTTTCTTTCTTTCTTTGTTTTTTTTTGGGTTTTTTTTTTGGTCTTTTCGAGACAGGGTCTCCTTTAAAGGTGATTTGAATTACATTAAATTTATAAAAAAGTAATTACCACAGTTACTAATCTCAGAAGCTTCATGCCACTATGGCACCAGTGGGCACATCTTGCCAGTTTGGTTGTGATTATAGCTCACAGAGTTCACGGGTGGGTAAGACTGCTATTTACATTGCTTCTGGTTTCATTGCCATGAATGCTAGTCTATAGAGATGAAGCTTTCAGGGCAATACCAGTTTGATTTTACTGTGTTCTATGTTTTAGTTATGAAGTATGTTTGCCACTATGGTCTTGCCATCAATTTTTGGAGTGTAATCAAGAAGAATGACAGTAACCTGTAAAAGTTTATTCTGGTGTATGCATTTTGGGGGATGTTCTATATGATATCATTGACCCAAAACTGGAAAATATAAACTACACCTGACACTGGGCTTATTATTTGACAGCCTGTGGTCTAGGAATGACATTGTTCTTTCCTTTGTTATAGAAATTTCATTTAAGGGACTGGAGAGATGGCCTAGAGGTTAAGAGCGCCGACCACTCTTGCAGAGGACCTGGGTTCGATCCCCAGCACCCACATGGCGGCTGAGAACCGTCTGGAGCTCCAATTCAGGAGAACTCCAGTTCCAGGGGAATCTGACACCCTCTTCTGACCTCCGTGGCATTCACGACATGGGTGCACAAACCTACATGCAGACAGTACATTCATACACATGAAAAATAAATAAATAAAATTTAAAAAAGAAATTTCATTTAAACTGTCTTTATATGTGTATATGTCTATGTTTTAGGAAGTTTCTAAAGTATTAGTTTTCCATATGGCTTTTTTTCAAAAAATGTATATTAGTTATCCCTCCCCATACCCACACTATTCCCTCCCCTCACTACTCAAAATTTGGTCCATTCTAACTTTCCAATTCATATCTTCTTAACGTAGCCTCATGGCCCTTTTATAGTTTCCTAAATTTGGTGGGTTCTCCAATTTAAACACAAATATTTAAAGATTCAAGGATCACATCGATATATGAGAGACATGTGAAATTTGTCTTCTGTGATCTTGGTTATCTCACCTGGGATGATTATTTCTAGCAGCATCTATTTATCTCAATTTTCATATATTTCTTCTTTGATTTATTGTTTCCTAAATTTGTGAATTTCTTTATATAGTTGTAGGACCTGTGAACATGAAGAAAATAATTGAGCATCATGTTAACCAAATTATATATATATATATATATATATATATATATATCTATGTAAAAATTAATATTACATGTATTTATATCAATATATGTAATTCACTAGATATGTATTATATTTTCATGTACATTCCTAGTTTTATGAATATAGGTAAAAGTGACAAAAATAAAGCATAAGTGCAAATAGATGATTAAATAATGCATAGAATAAGTAAATATACTTTACAGATATATTTAAATCCCACATATTTTGGTTGAGACCCTGAGCTTTAACAGCTGTGCCAGCATTCATTGCCTACTCTAGATATCATAAAGTAATGGAAAAAATGCAATTGTAGGAATGGACTCCCTCTTTAGACCCTGTTGGACAGGGGTCTCATAGACACTCAAACAATACTGACCATTATTCCTGATCTTAGTTAACCTCCAGAACTAGATGATAAGATGTTATTCCTTAATATATAGCAAACATGAGCTCTAGAGCAATCAAGGAGAATTCAGTCTGATGCTGACTTCAGAGCTTCACCTTCACAGGCTAGTGTTTACAGTACTGGAAGTTGCTATGTGTGTTACATTACAGGAGAAAAGAAATCAGCCTTATCTAGTTGTGAATCCTGTGAACTACAATAACAACTGGCTTGGGAAGATATGCTTGCTGGTACAAGAATTTTGCAAATATAATGGAAATAACCAACCACTCTTTACTCCTTAGATGAACCCATAACTGACACTGATATTGGGCTTGAGAATCTGAAGCTACACCGGTCACAGAGCATAGTGGAGAACCTACTACTTGTTTCTATTAAATAATTATCATATTAAACTGAATCTTAATGACTTATTGTTATACTCATAGATTAATACATCTTACAACTCTTTCCAGAAATGTTTTGTAATGCAACAGATGGCAATGAATTCCACAACTGGCCAATGTACAGAGAATGAGGCTGTCAAATCCTTGTCCCTGAATAGGATACCTATGTCAAACGTCTTCCTCCAAAGGCTCAGGGATCACAGAGGACGAGGGGATGAAAGCATTATAGGTTACAGAGGTGGTGCATGACCACGAGGCAATAGAGGTTTCTACACAGCTGGCCAGTTACTCATATAAATTCACAGTAATGATGGTAAAATGCAGAATTCCCAGTGCAAGCTGAAACCAGGAAAAATATCTCATTTTTGACATGCGGAAGGGGGTAAGAAACTTAAACTCCATCTAAGGATTTTGTGGCAACAGCTATTTGTTGGGGGCGGGGAGAGCCAGGGTCTTTATTCATGGAACTCTTAATAGTTAAACCAGTCTCCAGTCGATGGACCCCCACTGAATAGTATTTAGTGATACAAATTAGATTCTATAGGTCTTATTATACATAGAGAGGGAGAGAATATTAATTATGTGAGAGGCATTAAAGGGAGGTGCAGATATGTAAGGAAACCTAATATAAAAATAAATGTATCTAAAAAGTCCAAACCATAAATATATAACAAATATATATATGTATATATACATATATATATACATTTATAAATATAAATACATGTGTACATAAATTGGAAAAATATATTTAAAAGCTCTACATATAAATATATTTAAAATATAATCATTTTTAAAATTTGATAAAAATTATAAAGGAAATAATTTAATGAAATTTCCTTATGGGTAACACTGAATTTTATGTAGGAATTCCATAGCTATTTTCTTTGCATAAATTAGAATTGAACAATATCCTTTTGTGATGTCTGATAGTAAAAGAAGCAATACTCATTTGAAAAATAAAGGCCAAGTTGTCTGCACATGTTTCCGGCTCTTTAGTAAACATCCTAAGCTGTCAGGTCTGAGGAGAAGGAAAACGTGAATATACATTTTGATGAAAGCATTTGCTGTTTCCATTGGGAGCCCATTTAGGTTACAGATTGAAACTTTAGACACAGTTTTTATTAGCAACACACAAAGATGCATTACTTTACAAGTGATCACATTCCCTTTGAAGTGTTTGAGTAGAAAATTTAATTAAAAACTACTACAATTAAGTAATCAATATTCTCTGCAACTGAAATTATTAGCATGTAGATAAGAGACATTCTTCTTTGTAAGAAACTTTCCCCAGGCACTGTTTAAATTTAACCAACATTTCTCTAGTAAACCTCCAATATGGGGGAAATAAGCTAGATAATATATGTAAGGAAGCATTGAAGGGCTGGATAACATCATTAGCAAACACAATCTTAAATATGTATAACAAACAAGCATGTCAGATTTTTTGTACTACCCTCCTGAATAAAGTGATATTTATCAGGAAGAAAACCACAATATGCAGTGAGGTATGAATGATTTTACATCAGGAATCCATTTCGTTATTCTGCCTTAATTAATAATTTTTAATGATCAATATTAAAATTCTCAGACTTTAAATTGCTTAGACAATTTTCTGTTGGAATTACTTTCACAATATGGACATAACCTGCATTAATGACATTTATGTAACCTTGCAACATAAAAGTTACTCTTTGCAATGTAAACAAGCTCACAGAGCCCCGGGATCCTCTTGTGACTATCATCTGTCCTTAATCCCTTAGGACCTTCTCTGTCCTTCATCAGAGGGGGTATAGTAATGTGTACATGTATATTTTTACATATCAAAGAGCTGGAAACAGCACACTTATGTTGTTGCAAACAATGACAGAAATTGCTTGAAATTGTGAATTTGTGTTTTTCTATATATAAAGATCCAGGGGCAAATGCTTACTTTCCCAATTCATGCTGGTTATAATTTTTCAATAAAATAATCAGGGATATCCTTGTTTGAGAAATAGCGCAAAGAGAATACTGAAGGAACAGGTTGTCCACAGTTCAGTTCTGCTTTTGGCCTTAAAATGAATGCTGAGATTCATTTCTTTATTAAGGCACAACCATGACATGGCTGAAAATGCCCACATTTCTCAGATAATGTTTTTTTCAAATGTATTTGCAATGAATTGAAGTACATTGAAATAAATAACAATATTGTTTATTTACAAGTTATATAGAACCTGATTTTTCTGAGTAATTCATGATTTCAAGTATGTTCTAAATGAGAATTTTCCAGTTTTACTATATTCTTATGAGAGGAAATAAAGCCTAGTGATGTCATTTTAACAGACTACCAAGGAGCTAGTGCACTGAGATTATTAAACTGAGTTCTGATATCAGACAAAATTATATTAAAACTATTTTCATCAGTTTTTAGCTCTGGTACTTTGAACTCTAGTTTATCTCATAAATTTACTGTGATAATTATGCCTTATTCATAAAGACAGAGCCAATGAATTAATTCAATAATGAAAGAAAGTTTTCCTCTTAACAATGGTTGACAGAATTAATAAATTTGAATGAAGAAAATTGTGTCCTTTAGTTATTGATTATAAGAATCATGAAGCTACTCTCATCCTCATCATTCATTTCTTTTTCTTTGTAGCAATCACTTTGCCTTATAAGAATATGAAATTTGTGAAAAAATGATGTCTGAAATAAACAAAACATCAGTAAAAGCACAAAAAAGAATATGAAATGTGTGAGCTGGTATGATTGGTCATGTCTTTAATCGAAGCAAGCAAAGGCAGGTAGATCTCTGTGAGTTTGAAGGCACCCTGGTCTCAAAAGCATGTTCCAGGCCAGATGTGGCTACATGGATACTCTACCTTAAAAAGACCAAAAAATTGTCATAAGGAACTGAGCTCTGTAAGAGAGGTATTTGTTGCCTCTGTTACTGAGTGCTCATGTCCTGTCCCATGGGCAGCCATAAAGCTCCTTTAAGCAACAGAAATGTTTGTTCATTTCTTCCTTAGCACATCTGAAAAGACATGGAGGTGGAAATACCACATTACAAAGCGCTCTCATAAAGCCCTGTTTTCCACTCACCCTAAGTTAGCATTTTCTCAGAGGTCTGCTTCATGGCCAAATGAAGCTGTCTCAATCGTTCCCTCCCTGTCTCATTCACTCTTTCTCTCAAAGCTCTTGCGTAAGAATCTTGCATCTGATATTTGTTGCACAGATCATTTTTTTTTGCAAGAATGCAGGTCATTGTGTATTCAGAACACAGCTTAGAATATTTATGGCTATTTTTCTTTCCTCAATCTCTGACCAAGAAGAGATCAAGGCCTGTGAATGTCAAATAACTAGGAGACATGAATACCAAGTTGGTAAGAATGACACAGGAGAGGTGAATTATTGAACATAAATGGATCATGTCAGCATAGAATCATGCCTGGAATGTGTAATACTTTATACTTTTTTATTTCCAAGTAATCAGAAAGGGGAAAATACTGATACAATGTTTAAATTATATATTTGATGCATAACAATAAATTGTTACAGAACAAAATCAATAGTTATATGCATATGCTTAATAATTAAATTGTAATCTATCATCAAATTTACATTCTGTTTACTTTCAATTCAAAATAAAATATTAAATATTGATTATATGACTACATTAAATCTTATAAGTAAATAAAACACCACTTATGCAATTCATGGAATTTATGCTAATGTATATTAAAAGTCATTATTCTAATAAAATAGTTTAGTCTTATATTGTGTTATTTATCACACCAGCAAAACAATTTCTTCCCCTAAAAGTGCATTAAAGATATGCTTATTCCCAATGTGTATTCATTCACCAACTATTACTAATTAATTTCAGTATGTTTTAATTTATTCATTTGAGAGTAGTCAGATGTAATTAACTGGTACTTGTATGATTTTTAATGTTGTTTCTGATTATCACATATATTGAATTCCATTCTAATTTTGGAGATATTTCTATATAAATAATGTTTTATCCAAATAGGGTATAAATGAGGAGAGAGAGAAATTTTTTTTTCCTAGTTAATATTCAGAGAATACTAGAGAATCCTGACATGAAGACTAAAGAAATGGAAACCTCCTTCTAGAATATAAACTGTCTTTCTGCATGTCTGAATTTAAAATACCAATCTAGAGGGCCTGGAAAGATGCCTCAGCAGTTAACAGCCCTGGGTGCTCTTGCAACAAACCTAGGTTCAGTTTCAAACCCACATGCTAGTCAACAACTTTCTGTAACTCCAGTTTGAGAGGATCCAACACCCTCTTCTAGTCTCCATGGGCATTACACCACAAGAGTAGTCCTACAAACATGCAGACAAAACACTCATACATAAAAACACGAAAATAAATTTAAAAAAATACTCCTTTGGAAAACAATTGCTTTGCTACAATAGGTGCATACATAGGTAGCTAGATGATAGATACTTAGATACATCAATGATGGGAGAAAGAAAAGATGATTGATTGATTGATTGATTGATTGATACCTACCTAACTAGCTGGATAACTTAGATTCCCTTTGGAGGGAACCAAAGCTTTAGTTTTCAATCAAATTTAGAAGTACTAATTTTCTTGAATGGTAGAAAAGAACATATTATTAAGTCTTTTACTGCACCCTGTGGTTTTCTAATTAAAACCTATAGAACTGAATTTATACTAAATAAAATTCTTGTAGTGGCTATATCTGAGATTATGAAAACAGAAATATTAAAATTAGACTCATTTGATATTAATATATTTATTTAATGTTATAAAAATGCTGTTTTATTTGGTTTAATACAAATGCATTATAAGCACATAAGTTCAGGAATTTGTTAATGTTTATTGCCCAAATATTGATTAGATAGTAATAAAAATCAGGACTATATTATAACAACATAGTGTTTTGGAAATATTTCATTTTAGTAATGTCTGTGCACGTATATCTGTGTGGGTGTTTGTGTGTGTGAGCATGGGCTTTCATGGAGGCCAGAAGCTGAAGACATCCTGAAATTTGATTATGAACATCTGCTGGAAGACAGCATTCAGCAGAAGGAGAAGAGTAGGTCAGTGTTCCTCCTCGTTAAGAAGGTTCAAATTTATTAGAATGAAAATGCATGAACAAGTGGAACATATATTGCAGTCCACATACTCTCATGTTTATAATGTGTGTGTAAGTATAGGATTCATAAGATATAATGAATGGGATAATTAAATACTAGTAAGAAAAGAAAAAATGTAATTGAAGAAGTCAGTCCAAATGTAAATGAAGGGAGAACATCTTGGCAGTATCATAAGAGAGATTGCATATTAATATTTTAAACACATTTATCTTTATCAAGGTTAAAAATATGGGCCTGTAGGGGTATAACTTTCAAAAATAATCTAATGTATCTTCTTTAATAAAATTTTTTATCTACCTTCCAATAGGTTAAGGGAACCTCACAGAAGATGTGAGAAGATTACGAGAGCCTGAGAACAGGAAACAATACTGAAATTAATGTCTTCTGGATATGACAGTATTGTTGCATGCATGAACTCATAGTAGCTATAGTTAAACACACAAGACCTGCACAATAGAAAGCCAAATACCACTCCATCATGAATATGGAAGGATCTTAAGAAGAGCCCATACCTACCAATGTTGCTATTGGTAATTGAAGTCTGATGGAGGAGAGTGTCAGATATATACAGGGGTGTGGTTCATGGTGAGCTGCTTAGCCTTCAGTGTATGGTGCCCTTCACCTATGTTTATATTCTCAGCTCTAATTTCAAATATATATACAGTCTAAAACTTATACATAGATATACATACATGTATAGATATACATGTATAGATATACATGTATGTATATCTATGTATAAATTTAAAATGATTTTACCAGAAGCTTGCCATAGTACAAATTATAACTGCTACTTAGTTATATTACTATAAGAACAGAAACAAATTAGCTAGAATAATACTTAAACCAAGAATTGACATTTAACGTCATGCTGGCTCTCAATAGACACCAATGCCACAGAAATAAGAATTCAGCCAATTGTCATAATTTAAAATGAAAATAAGGACCTTTATCAAAACTACTTATAAATGAATAGATTAACTTGAAAGGTTTCAATAAATGAATATTGTCTCCCCAGTTGAAAATAAGAAGTAGCACACTAGAATCAAGTGAATCACTTTGTTTAATTGAACAGTGACACGCTTTGAAGTAAACAAAAGTTATTACTTTTCTGATTTTACTAATCATATCAGTCCCAACCTGATTATATTTCCACACATCTGCAACTATGATCAAACATATGGAGACAAGAGCATATTGTACCTTACATCATATGACCCCTCCACAGAACTGAATATGTGACAGAAAGTAGAGAATGGGAAAAAAAGTACATGTTGATATCTATTTTTTAGTGAGTTGTTTCTATCATTTTATTTAATTTATATTGATTTTTTTATTTTTTATTGAGATTTTGTGCATTTCATACAACCTTTCACAATCAGGTTTAGACCATTTCCTCATTTGTGCCCTCCCCTCTGCCCCTAACCAGAACACATGGATAATGCCATCCACATTAAGTCCTGTTTCGCATCTTTCTCTTAGTCTTTTTATTTAACTTTTTCTATGTAGATTGCTATTTTGGTCAGTTCATTGACTAAGTCTTTTGTTGTTTTCGTTCCCTTTAATTTTATATTTCTCCAAAATATGCATATATACGCTCCATATATACCAAAGTGACAGAGTCTGAAAATAAACTATAGGTTAATTCCAAAACATGTTTGGGATTCACATTTTAACAGTAATGTTGCATGCAGGCAGAAATAAATATAACTTTATGTTCCTAAGTTAGATAGCAAGTTGATGTATGTTTTAATGTTAAAGCTGCTGTATTATTTCTCATAAATCATAGAACTTGGGAAAATACAGACATAGACTTCAAACTATATTTATAGTAGCATCAATCAATGTGGTATTATTTTTACTAAAATATTTACTAGCTTGACTTACTTATTAACAAATGGTGCTAGGATTCACAAATGAGGACCACCATGTGCTGTTGTTTTTCTGGGACTGTATTATTTCACTTAATATAATGGCTTCGAGTTCCATACATTTACCTACAAATTTCATGATATCATCTTTCTTCACCAGTGTTGATGTACCATTGTGTAGATGTACCAAATTTTCATTATCCACTCATCAGTTGAGGGACACTTGTGTTGCTTCCAGCTCTTCTCTATTGTGAAAAGAGCTGCAATAAAGATGGTCGTGCATTTATCTCTGCAATAGGAGGAATCTTTTGGGTATATACAAGTGAGTGGTATGATTGGGTGACTGGATCACATGGTAGGTTCATTTTGAGTTTTCTAACAGTTCTCCACACTGTTTTCCATACGGGTTGCATGAGTGTCCCCCTTTCCCCACAGCCTCTCCAGCATTTGGTTTCATTTGTTTTCTTGATCATACCCAGTCTTACAAGGGTAAAATGAAATTTTAAAATGGTTTTAATTATTTACATTTCCTTATTTACTAGTGATGCTCAACACTTTTTAAGATGATTTCAGCCATCTCTACTTATTCATTTGTGAAGTCTCTGTTCAGCTCTTTATAATATGTTTTCAGTGGGTTATTTGTTTTCTTGCTCCTTTGTTTTTTGAGTAGTTTATATAATCTTGATGTTAATGCTTTGTCAGATGTATCACTGGTGAAGATATCCTCCCAATCTTCTCTTCTTAGAAGGTTTTCTCTTCACTTCCTTGATTGTTTCTTTCGCTGTACAGAATATTTTTAATTTAATGAGGTTTCAGTTGTCGATTACTGAGCTTATTTCCCGTGTTACTGCTGTCTGATTTAAATAGTCTCTTCCTACACCTATATCTTCCTACACCTATATCTTCCTACACCTATATCTTGGAGGATTTCAGAGTTTCAGGATTCACCTTGAGGTCTTTGATCCATTTGGAGTTGATTTTTGTACAGGGTGAAAGGTAGGGGTTTAGTTTTATTCTTCTACAAGTGGTGATACAGTTTTGCCAGCACCATTTGGTGAATATACTCTCTTACCTCCAGTGTGTCTTCTTGTCCCTTTTGTCAAATAAGAGTTGACTGAAATTGCTTGTGCTCAAGTTTGGATACTCAGTTTTGTTCCATTGGTCGGCAGGTCTGTTTTTGTGCCAGTACAAGGCTGATTTTATGACTATAGCCCTGTAATAGAGTTTGAAGTCTGGTATAGTTTGCCCAACCTTCTCAGGGTTGCTTTTGCTACCTGGGATCTTTTGTTTTTACATATGAATTTTAGGATTATTTTTTTCTAAATCTGTGAAGAAAGTTATGAGGATTTTAATTGGAATTGCATTAAATCTATATATTACATTGGGTAGGATGGTCATTTTTACTATATTAATTTTTCCAATCAATGGGCATAAGAGATCCTCCCATCTGCTGTCTTCTTCAATATCCTTCTTCAAGGATTTAAAATTTCCATTGGAGAGATCTTTAGTGTCTTTGGAAGGTTTGTTCAGAGTATTTTATTTTATCATTTTATTTTACTTTTTGAGGCCATTGTGATTGGGAAGGTCCTCAATATTAATTCTCCAATTGCTTGTTGTTGACACAAGAATGATTACCAATTTTTCAGATTAATTTTGTAATCTCCAATTTTACTGAAACTGTGCATTGTTTTTATAAGTTTTCTGATGGTATTTTTGGTGACTTTCATGTATACTATCAGGTCATCTGCTAAAACCTCTTCTTTCCTAATTAGTTTTCCTTTAATTTTCCGGTCGTCTTATTATTCTAACAAGAGTTTCAAAGACTATATTGAAAAGGAGTGGACTATCTAGGCTGTATCATGGAGGCCAGTACAGGAAGATCAAGACATGACGCGTGCTTACTGGACTTCATTTGGGTGACCATGAGAGGGAAAGACCCCAGTGTGGAGCATAAGGGCAGAGTTGATGGTTGTTTGGGCTTGCCAAGGAGGAGACTTCAAACACTTACTTAAGGAAAACATGACATCTTTTAGCAAAAAAAAGGAAAAGAAAACCCTCCAATTCAGGTGATATATATATATATATATATATTATATATACATATATATACATATATACGTATATATAATAATAATATATATATTATATATATATATATATATAGAGAGAGAGAGAGAGAGAGAGAGAGAGAGAGAGAGAGAGAGAGAGAGGCAATACAAGTTTTGGAGAACAACAACAAAAAAAAACTGGAAAAAACCCCAAAAAACTCTGGAAGGTCTCGGAAAGAGATGCAGGACATGTATGGCAGAGTGCGGGATCTTGGGTGGGGTGGGAGGCATGGAAAGGCACGTGACTCTAGACTCGACTGATAAATGATGTAGAATGTATAGAAAACGTTTAATAACAAGAAAAAAAGTAAAAGAGTGGAGATAGGGAGCAACCTGTTCAGGTTTCTGCCTTTAAATCAAATTTTTCTGCAATTAGAATGGTGTTGGCTGTGAGTTTATGGTTTAGTCTTTAATTATGTTGAGGAAACTTTCCACCAGTCCAATTCTCTGCAGAATTTTCAATATGAAGGCATGTTGAATTTTATCAAAGGGTTTATACCCATCAATTGAGATGACCATGTGGTTTTTGTCTTTCAGTCCGCTTATGTGCTTTATGACATTTATTGATTTACATATGTTAAATAATCCCCATACCTCTCGAATAAATCTAACTTGATCGTGGTGGATGAGTTTTTTGATATGTGCCTGAATGTGGTTTGCAATAAAGAAATTTGTCTATAGTTTTCTTTTATGGTTGTACCTTTCCCTCGTTTTGCTATTAGAGTGATGCTGGCATCATAGGAGGAATTTAGGAGATTTCCCTCTGTTTCTATCCTTTTGAATAATTTGAAATAATTGTTGTATGTCCTCTTTAAATATCTTATAACATTCTTATGTAAATCCATCTGGGCCTGGGCTGTTATTAGTTGGGAGGTTTTGTAATACTGTTTCAATTTCCTCATATGTTATGGGTCTGTTTAAGCTGTCAATTTTTTCTTGGTTAAGCTTTGATGATTTCTATGATTTCAGATAGTTATCTATTTTTTTAGGTTTTCAAATTTAGTAGAGTATATGTCTTTAAAGTATTCTTGTGTGATTATCTAGATATTTTCATTTTCTGTTGTGATCTTTCCCTTTTCATCACAAATTTTATTGAGTTGCTCTTTCTTTCTTTTGGTTAACTGGGCTAGAAGTTTTTCTATCTTGAGTACCCTTTCAAAGAACTTGCTCTTGGATTCATTGATTCTTTTTATTGTTTTCTTTGTTTCTATTTTATTGATCTCTGCTCTTATTTTTGTTATTTCTTCTTGTCTGTTGTCTTGGAAATCATTTGTTATTGTTTCCCAAGTATTTTTAGTTGCAGTGTTAGGTAGTTTATTTGTGTTCTTTCTGGTGTTTTGTTTTTAATGTAGGCACTAGCACCTATATATTTTCCCATTAGTACTGCTTTTGAAGATTTTGTTGTGTTGTATTATCCTTTTTATTTAATTCCAGGAACACTTTTTTTTTTTTTCTTTATTTCTCTCTTGACCCATTCATTATTCAGGAATGCGCTTTTTTTTTTCTGGTCTTTTCCAGACAGGGTCTCTCTGTAGCACCAGCTGCCCTGGAATTCTCTCTGTAGACCAAGCTGGTCTTGAACTCACAAAGATCCGCCTGCTTCTGCCTCCCAAGTGCTAGGATTGAAGGCGTGCACCACCATGCCCGGCTGGGAATGTGTTTATTTATTTTCTGTAAATTCTTGTAGATATTATTGCTTCTTGTGTTGATGTTAAACTTTATTGTATTGTGGTCTGATATAATTCATGGGATTATTTCAATTTATTTTTTTGTATTTTTTGAGGTTTGTTCATGCCCTAGTATGTGGTCAATTTTGGAGAATGTTCCATGGGGTGCTGAATAGAAAGTATATTATTTGGTGCTTGGGTGGAATATTTGGTAGATGTATGTTAGGGTCCATTTGATGTATCATATTTTTCAGTTCAAATGTCTATCTGTGTATTCTGTGTCCAGTTGACTTTTTTAATGGGCACAGTGGGGTATTGATGTCCCCTACTGTTAGTATGTTGTGATTAATCTATACCTTAAAGTCCTGTAGAATTGTGTTTATGAGTTAGGTGCACTAGAGTTTGGTGTGTATATATTTATGATTGTCAAATCTTTGTGGTTGTTTCTTTGATAAGAATGTATTGACTCTCTTCATGTCTTCTCACTAGATTTAATTTGAATTCTATTTTCTCTAATATTATAAAAGCCACTCCTGCTTGCTCCTTCTTACCATTTGCTTGGAATATTTTTTTCTATCTTTTCACCTTAAGATAGTGCCTATCCTTGAAGGTAAGATGAAGATGGGTTTCTTTAATATTTTTTTAAAATATTTTATTTATTATTTTTTATTGATGTTTTATGTATTTCATACATCATTTTTTCATTTCTGTTCAGGCATATTCCCCTATCCCTTCCCCCCACCACACCCCAAACCATCCCACATAATGTGCTCTATCATAACTGTCCTGCATCTTTCTCTCAGTCTTTGGTTATGCTTAGGAATTCACATTTTCCTCCATCAATTTCATGTTATTCTAAAATATGGATACATACTCTTTACCCATATACAGTAATTACAGAGTCTGAAATTAATTGGTGGGTGGATTCTAGAGCCCATTGAGGGATTCACATTATGACAACATAGTTGCTTACAAATAAACCAAAAATATAACCATACTGTCATTCAGCTTGCCTTTCATCTGGGGGTGGTGGGCGGCAGTTGGTGTTAGCATCCACAAATGAGGGAAACCATTCTCTGTTTGTCTTTCTGGGACTGTGTCACCTCACTCAGCATAATAGACAACCAAAAGATGGATTAAATTTCTAAATCCATTCTCTCACTCTTTGTCTCTTGATTGAGTAGTTCAGACCATTATTATTTAAGGTTATTGTTGACATATGTATATATATAAAATATAATAGATATTAATAAATATAGATATATATATATATATATATATATATATATGAATCTTCCCATCCGTTTAGTTTTGTTTACATTGCTTGGTCTAGGTTTGTATTTCCACAGTTTTCAGATCTTCAGTAATTTCTCTTGCCTGTTGGATATAGTCATTCCTTTCTTCTGCTCTTTGTATTGCTTCAAGTATTTTATGAAGAGTTGGTTTTCTGGACATGTATTATTTCATCTTGTTTATGCCATGAAATATTTTTCTTTCTCCTTCAACTATAATAGACATTTTTGCTGGATGAATTATTTAGGGTTGGCATATAAAGTGATTTAGAACTGGGAATACTTTGTTCCAAGGTCTTCTGGCTTTCATCGTATGCAATGAAAAGTCAGCTGTAGTTCTCATAGGTTTCCCTTTATATGTGACTTACTGTTTTTCTCTTGTAGCTTTCTGTATTCTGTCTTGGTTTTGAGAATCTATTGTTTTTATTATGATATGGCATGGGGATTTCCTTTCTGTCCATGTCTATTTGGGGTTCTATGTGCTTCTTGTATTTGTATGAGTATGTCTTTCTTCAATTAGGAAAATTTTTCTTCTATAATTCTGTTGACAATCTGGTCAATAACATTATCTTGGTATTCTTCTCCTTCTATACCTATGATGCACAGGTTTGATCTTTTCATGGTGTCCCATATTTCCTGATTATTCCACTCTTCTTTTTTTTTTAATTTTTCATTATCTTTCCTTTTTCATTCTATTTCTTCCAAGTTATTTTCCTGCTGAACCTATGGCTGGTACTCTATATTGGATTTGTGTGTATTTGATGTGAAGCATTTTTTAATCATCTTTATACTTTCTTCTCCATCCACACCTCCATAGTCCTCCAAGTTGATCCCATGCATTCTGTCATTTATATTTATTGAAGACTATTGAGTCAAGTTTGTGTACCCAGACATTCTGCTGTGCAAGTTCTTTCACTGGTTAAGGCTAGAGCTTATTTTCAATTTCCCCAGTTTTATGATGTTTTTTTAAAATTTTTATTTATTTATTTATTTTTATGTGTATGGGTGTACTTTCTGCATGTAGGTTCATACACCAGTGTCGTGCAATGCTACAGAGGTCAGAAGAGGGAACCAGATTCCCCTGGATCTGGAGTTAAAGACAGTAGGCTCAGCAGTTAAGAGCTCTGACTGCTCTTGCCGAGGACACAGCTTCGATTCCCAGCACCCATATGGCAGTTGTGGTGGGTTTTTATCTGCTTGAGTTTTCATGGATCTTGTGCATGCATGCTGACACCATTGTTGTAAATTCATATGACCAAGTTCCCAGGAGTCTGTAAGACTCTGTTTCCACATGGTCATGTGTCTCACTCTTTGGCTTTTACAATTTGATGTTAAATATTTAGTAAGAGAGTTAAATATTGAGATGGTGATGGAATGAATAATTTCCATTACAACTTGGCAGAACACCTGAAGATTAAAATTTTGATGTTGGAATAGGAATTGTCCATTTAATGTATGATTCATCATGGAGTTAATTAGAATACTTAATTGTCATCACTTTGGAAGAAAGTTGAGCCAAGTATAATCAATTATCTATGGCATATTGAAGTAGATGAACCATCTACGGGCAAGCATTCAGAGTCAATTAAAGTAAGCAGTTGGACCAATAATAATTCACTGCATTTTCTAATTGCCATTGGAAAAGAAAGCTTTTCTGACCAAAGTGGAGATCAGCATACATTTATGCACATAAATAAATATTTAGAATGACCCAAGGCTTAGGGAACAACACAGAAGAAACAACGCAAAAAAAGTAAGAGCCAGAATATGAGGAGAAGTGCTGTGAACTGCTGTCAAAAGTTATCATGCACATAAACTGTAGCAGCTGGGGTTACCTGCAAAAGACCTGCACAGAAAATATCAATGCAGGAAAGACTCAGGCATAGGTTGGGGTGGGGGGGATCTCAAGGGCTCTGCCCTAGCTGAGGTTGTATTGGCAGTTCTTGACTGTTAAGAGATAAATACTCACTTTTCTTTGGAGGTGCAAGCTTCCCGTAGAGTGCCCAAACTCAAATGGGTGGACTTATATCCATGAGCACAGGATCTGCAGCAACTGTTCTCAGTGGATTGTTAATCAGAAAGGATAAAAGAAATTAATTTGGGAGGGAGACATATTTGAAGATACTGGAGGAATGAGGAAAGAAATAGTGGAGGTTGGAGGTGATCAGAATACGTTGTATGCATGCATGAAAAGTTCAAAGAATTATCTTAATTGATGAATTTTAATTAAACATAATTTATTAACATATAATTAATAAAAGAATTAATAAATTCTTAATATATAATTCAACATTGTACTATTCACAAATACGCAAAAAGCAATAAACAAAATATGTGAAGATGAGTTTGCAGATAATATACTCAAAACTATCACTGTCTTTCCTTTCTAAAAATGTGATGGCTATTTGAAAATGCTTAGTTATGCAACTTAAATAAAGAGGTATAGTCAACCATAAACTGTTGACTATAAGAACATAGATTATTACACTATATATTTCTTGCCTGTATTAGTAAAATGTTTAAAGAGATCACACATGCAGCAGGAGCTTTGATGAAAACACTTTGATCTCTAAATCTTTAAAGCGAAAGGATTTTCAAGCCCTTGTCAGCAATGGCTGGGAGAGAGCTGCCATCTTATTTGATATCCCTTTGATATTTGGCCTCTTTTTGCTTCTGTGACTTGAGAATTCTTTTAGGTCATGCACTGATACATGGACAATACTTGTGATCTTTAAGCTAAAGAAATATTTTTAATTTAATATTGAATAATATTTTTGGTTCTTAAAGTCTCAAAACCTCAATATGATTTAAAGCTTTCTTTTTTATTTATTTATTTATTTATTTATTTATTTATTTATTTATTTATTTATTTATTTATTTATTTCTGTATGTGCATGAATGTACTGTCTGCATGCAGGTCTGTGCACCCGTGTCGTGCAATGCCGCGGAGGTCAGAAGAGGGTCTCGGATTCCCCTGGAACTGGAGTTCTCCTGAAATTGGAGTTTCAGACGGTTCTCGGCCGCCATGTGGGTGCTGGGGATCGAACCCGGGTCCTCTGCAAGAGCGGTCGGCGCTCTTAACCGCTAGGCCATCTCTCCAGCCCAAAGCTTTCTTTTTTTATTCCTTTACCTGTTAAGTTGTTTGGAAGCAGTCAAAGAGCTTATTATTACAATTTCTGTTCTAGGACAATTCTGGGCCAAAGGGAGACAACTCAACATTTTCCACCAAACAAATGATGCAAGATAAAAAAAAAAAAAAATGGCAGCGATGAAGTAATAAAACGCAAATATCTAAGCAAATATTACCCTTTTGTTTCACTTATTTCATCTAATTATAATTGATAAGAGACACACAAAAGTCAATATAAAAGGTGGAGTTGAAATTGTCCCATTTTTTACATTGGTGCAGAACCATAAAGACAATATGAAATAAAGCAAATATGTGTCTCCTTGAGTCAAGCAAGACTCCTCCATCAGAACCAGCTACACCTCACCTGCCTGGAAATACTGTGCAGCAGAGGTAGCCATATGCCTGTATATCCCAAATCTAATTGGCTATTAGCTCTCTCCTTGGAGGAATAACCCACGGCTGATGCCACAAGCTTACATCCTCTAATGGTTAGGATATGTTATAAGCCACAGTAAGACCCTGTCATATTCAACAGAAAAAAATGTAATTCATGGATTAACATACCATCCAACTATCTGTGTCTATTCCAAAGTAACCTACCATAACAATTAGTACTGCTTTCATTTTTTATAAAGACCTGCTTTCTCCCTTAGCACCTATTTTCAGATTCTTGAATATAACAATATTTGCCAGACTTATCTAAGCAGTAAAAGTTATAACTTTAAAAGATCTCAAAGCAGAATTCATTTCTTTGCCTGAAGTGTGAATGTTGGGACTGGAGAGATGGCTCAGTGTTTAAGATCACTGGCTGCTCTTATAGAGGACCTGAGTACGGTTCTCGGTACCCACAGGGTAGCTAACAAATGTCTGTAATTCTAGCTCCATTGGATCTGACATCCTCTTCTGACTTCCCTGGTCACTGCATTGTCATGGGTACATTTACATACATGCAGACCATACACTCATATAAAAATAAAAATAACATTTAAAAAAATGAATGACAAGTGAGAGAATTCTAGGATTTCTGACAAATCAGAGACTACTATTCTTTGGAAATACTTTATTTTTTAATTTATTTTTTATTGTTATTAAACTTTTTCCATGAATCATACATCATTTTTCAATCAAATTTAGAGTCACTTCCCTGTCCATGCCCCCACCCCACCTGAGTCTCTGCACTCTACCATAAATGTCTTGCATCTTTTTCCGAGTTTATCCAGAGGTTTTTTAAATGTAAAATGCAATGCCTTCATTTTCTTTTAACTTCTCAAAGCCAAATGTAATGCTGCATTTGAATTTAATTCTCTTTTTCTGACAACACTCTATATTCCCCACATACATATATTCATAATCATTAGACAATTGCTTCTTTTCAATGTTCTCATTGTGATCTAGACTATAAACGTCATACTTAATGAAATTAAATTTAAATATTTGGACTATAAAATGAACATAAAATGAACAAAACATGTTTATTATATATATATATATATATACATACACACACACACACTATGAAGCATACTAACATCAACATCCATAAAATGACACACAGTATAAGAATATTGTTATTAAAACCTATTATTATACAAAGCACAATGGAAATTAACTATAATTTTAGAACTCAGGAACCAGTAGCAGGAAGATCAGGAAGGTTCAAGTCTTGCTTTGATGACATAAGAAGTTGTAGACCATCCTGGGTTTTATGAGCCCCTTGAAGAAAGAGAAAGAAAGAGAAAGAACTAATAAATGGAATATCAACCGAAACAAATAAACACAAAAATCTAGTATTAACTCTGTTGTTTTACAGTTAGTTGTTCTGCTTCACCCAAAAGGCAGCCACAATATTGGATTTTTCTTTGTTATTACATGTCCTTGCACATGTATGTTAATGGCTAGATTAATTTATGTATTACATATATTGTAATGTATGTTTATGTTTGCTTGTATTTAAAATGAAGTATTTTTGTGAATTTTTTTTGGTATTTTTGAGACAGGGTCTCCTTTTTTTCCCAGCTGGCCTGGAGCTCACTCTGTAGACCAGGCTGGCCTAGAACTTACATGGGATCCACCTGCCTCTGCCTCCTGAATGCTAGAACTAAAGGTGTGTGCCACCACACCTGACAATGAATTATTTTAAGTACTAAATATAATACTGAGTCCACATCTTACGGTTCTGAAATAATTGATTTTTTTTTTAGTGCAATGTCAGTGAGCACTTTTAAATATTCACATTTCATTGATCCATGTTGTTCATGTTAAGACATATAAATTCTCTTTACTCGGTTTGCACTTAAACAATAAATCCACTCTGGACATGTATGACCAGCTGTTGTGATGACCCTGTTTTCTCCCTCAGGCATCATCTGAAGAGGAAGCACCTATGCAACATTATGAAGTACTTTTAAAGTTCCTAGAGTGGTCTGTTCTCATTAACCATATCTTTAATAATGTTTGGCTCTGTCAGATGGTTTTCTTTTCTTTTATGTGTGTTCTGATATGCTTACCATGCTATACAGTACATAGAAATAGATGTGGGGAAGGTCTTCTAAATAGAAGCCTAGATATCATATCATAAAGGCCTAGATTCTAATGATTTTACCTAATAAGTTTGGCTCTGGGTTACTTCTATCAACATCACCTACCACACCCCAGATAGGTTTTCATCATTTCACAACTTGGTTATAAATTTCACCCATTTCCCCCTCAGAACTGCTAGTGTATTTACCGATTTTTCTGTTTTGTTAAAATGTATTTTGATTTTATTATTATTATTATTATTATTATTATTATTATTATTTATTATCTCTATTACCAACACTGGGTTAAAGAAGGTGAGAAGAAAGTGTTGATGCTAGGAATTGAATAGCCATTCAGTCTAGCCAAAACAGCTCTAGGTTTAGTGAGATTCCATGTCTCAAAAAATAAGATGATAGAAGAAAGTTCCCAATGTCAACTCCTCACCTCCACGTATGTATTGCCTATACCAAAAATACATAATTTTCAAAAAATAGGACACTTGTATCATAGTTTCTTCACACAAGTTTCAGGGGTCATTGCAGAAGAGGGGTGAAAATATTGTAAGAGCCAGAGGTGGTAGACAAATACAAGGAAACTCTGTTGTTAAGATATGGCAGAGACGTTACATAATGAATCCACAGTGCTTGGAACAGCATGTACAAGACCAGTGCAAGCCAAAGCTAGACAAAATTCCACTAAAGATATGGTAGATGTAAAGAAATTCTAGGCCTAGTTAAGATTCTATTAGCAACTGATAGCTCCTGGAAGAGGACCAGTCAGATATTTTTTAAGTGTATGATGCCTGGTGTTTCAAATAGGCTATAAGGGATGGACTCAAGTCCATCAAACTGGACTTGATGGACCTATAGAAGATAGGGAAATAACCACATAAGACATTAAGATGGGGGACGAGGACTGAATATAATCAGACTATACTGTGTGAAATTCTCAATGAGCCATTAAAATGCATTTTAACCACACATACTTCATCTTTACTATGAGGGTTACTTCATTTAAAATGCAAGTTTCACATCTCAGTAGTTACTTTTTGTTGTAGTCCTGGATCCTACTTTCTAAATGTGGTGAGATATTTTCATTATTTGTTGTTGAAAGATAACTGGTCTGGTTTTAATATTTCATTTTTATAATGAAGGTTGCTACCAAATTTTTACACTATAATTTTACTTTTATTGTTTAAAAGAATAACCTCA
>VZQC01002789.1:0-11957 GCA_009823505.1 Rhizomys pruinosus
AACAAAGTAATAGAAAACATCTTTAAAAAAGAAAAAAAAAAAAAAAAAAAAAAAAAAAAAAAACCAAACCCATACAAATACAAAAAGCACATATGACTCCAAATAGGACAAGATCAGAAAGAAAACTCCCCATGCCATATCATAGTTAAAATGCTAGACGCCAAACAAAAACAACAACATTTGAGGGCTACAACAGAAAAAAACAAGTCACATACAAAATGGAAACCCATCAGAAATTACAACCGACTTCTTGGTCACAAATCATGAAAGCAAGAAGAACATTGGACCAAAGTATTCCCCAGTGTTAACGACTATGGATGCCACCCAGACTACTTTAGCAGCAAAAATGTCGGACTATAGTTGAAGGAGAGAGAAAACTCTTCCATGACATAAACAAGATGATGGAATAAATGCCTGGAAAACCAACCTTTCATAAAATACTCAAAGAAATTCAAAAGGTCAGCCGAGAGAAGCAACAATCCGCAAACACCTAGGAAACGAAACTAATAAAATCATCACCATAGGAGCAAAATCAGAGGCTAGAAGTCCAAATGGATAATAAAGTGAAAAGGAAGCCAACATCCATCTTTCAATTATAACCTTAAATATTCATGGGCTACAACTCCCCAATCAAAAGTCATCGACTGGGAGAATGGATTAGGAGACAAAACCCATCTATATTGCTGTCTACAAGAAACCCATTCAATTTCAAGATAGGCACCAACTTAAGGTGAAATGATTGAAAAAATATTCCAAGTGAACAGTGTCAAGAAACAAGCCAGAGTGGTGTGGCTATTCTAATATAAGACAAACTAGACTTCAAATCAAAAGAAACCCAAAAAGAGACAAAGAGGGCCATTACATTCTATCAAAGGAACAACGATGACCTATTGACGATCTCACAATCTGAAATATACCACACACACTGGTTTGCACCACCTTTATAAAGACAGTTCTCCAGTACCTCAAGGCACCGATTAACCCCAGCACACTTCATAGTAGGGGACTTCAATACCCCCTTCAGTCCCCTCGACAGCCGCTTTTTCTTCTCTTTCTTTTTATCTTTTTTCTTTTTTCTCTTCTTTTTTTTTTTCTTCATTTTTTGCCCTTCTCTTGAGATTCTTCTCCTTCCTCTATTCCTATGATGTGGATGTTTGATCTTTTCATAGTGTCCCATATTTCCTGGTTGTTCCACTTTTGTGTATTTTTAAATTTTTCATATTCTTTATTTGAGCTTTTTAGTTGCTCTCTTATCTTCCAGATCTGATAGTCTTTGTTCTGCTTCCTCCATTCTACTTCTGAGTCTTTTTCCTTACCTTTATTCTTGATTGGATGTGTGTTCTAATTCTTTTTTCATTTCATCCTGTGTTTTCTTTAGTATTTCCATTTCCTTTTTGAACTTCTCAATCTCTTCTTGATGCTCCTTACTTCATTGGTTGGCTTCCTTTTTCAGTGTTTCTACTTCCTTTCAGAGACTGCAAGGGCAGCCTGAGCTACAGAGTAAGACCCCAAATCAAGAACAGCAAGGAAAGAAACAAAACATGTACTAGGAAAGGAAAGGCTAGGCACCTGGGAGCTGGTTTGGTTTTTTTTGTTTGTTTTTTGTTTTGTTTCATTTTGTTTGTGTGTGTGTGTGTGTGTGTGTGTGTGTGTGTTTCCAGGAATCCTCTGACTTCCAGTTTGAACCTCTTCCTGAAGAAGGGCTTTCCCTGTGCCTTTAGCTCATAGTTCTATTTTTTTTTTTCTTTTTTGGTCTTTTTGAAACAGGGTCTCCCTTTAGTCCCAGATGCCCCTGGACCTTGTTATGTAGACCAGGCTGGCCTTGAACTCACAAAGATCCACCTGCCTCTGCCTCCCAAGTGCTGGGATTAAAGGCTTGTGATACCATGCCCAGCAGTTCTATATTCTTTTAAAACTAGCTCAAGTGACCAATTACTTTCAATCAAATACTACAATGAGTGTATATGGTCATATGTGCTCTTCCACATACAGTACAAAGGCACTTAGAAGACAAAGGCACTTAGAAGGAGAATAATAAGAAATAAAGTCTGACAATAAAGGACCAGTTAGTTACATAAATGTGTTCACCAAAAGGACTATTATGCAATCCATCAAAAAGCATATTATTGGGGGCTAGAGAGACTCCCATTAAGAGCAGGTTCTGTTCTTCCAGAGGACTTGAGTTCAGTTCCCAGCACCCATGTCAGGCAAATCAAAACACCCTCAACTCCAGCTTAGGGGATCTGGTGTCTCCTAGCCTCTGAGGGAACCTGCATTCATGTGCACAGACACACACACACACACACACACACACACACACACACACACAGTAAATAAATAAGTAAAAATTTAAAACCTTTTGGCTTGGTTTATGTTTTGTTTTTGAAACAAGGTCTCTCAGTAGCCTCAACAAGCCTGGAACAAACTATGTAGACCAGGCTGGCATTGATCTCAAAGAGATTTGCCTGCCTCTGCCCCGTGAGTGCTGGAACTAAAGGTGTACACCCCCATGCCCAACTTAAAACCATTCTATTATTTTTCTTTTTTTGAGATGGGGTCTCAATGAATAACCCTGGAACTCACTATGTAGACCAAGCTGGCCTCAAACTTAGAGATCCCCTTTTTTCCACCTCTCAAATGCTTGGATAAGTTAACTGCTGTTTTTTTTTTTTTTTTTGTTTTACGTTATTTATTTTATTTATTTATTTATTATTTCTTTATTTTTATGTGTGATGAATAGTATCTGTTCCTGTCATGTAGGTTTGTTGCAACCGCTGTCATGGCATGCCATGGAGGTTCAGAGAAGGGTGTCAGGATCTCCTCTGGAACTGGAGGTTAAGGACGGTTGTCTTCAAGTCACAAGTGGGTGTGTGGGATATGACCCGGGAGCTCTGCGAAGAGGAAGTCGGTCGCATTCTGTGAACCGCTAGGCCATGTCTCTCCAGCCCGTTACTGCTGTTTATTTTGTTTTCAATTATTTTCTTTTTTTGAATGCTCGATTCTTAAAAAGCACGAAGTTAGAGCATGGAGAGATGGCTCAGTGGGTTTAAGAGCACTGGCGTCCTCTTTCAGAGCGAACTGTGGGTTGCAGTTCCCAGTAAAAAAAACAAAGCCATATAAAAGGCCAAGCATCAGTTAGGCACCTGTACACAGTAGGTAGGTAAGGTTTCACGATGGAAGACTCAGTATGGCGCCTCTCGATTGGACAGGTCAAGCCTAACCAGAACAGCTTGAGCTCCAGGTTTAGTGAAAGACGCTGGTTCTCAAGGAAATAAGGTGTAGAGTGATAGAGGAAGACATGTGATGGCCTCTGCACACACTCATGGGCTGTGCTATAGGACTGTCCTTGCTAAAGAGTATGGCTGCCATTTGCCTACTGGTGTATATAGGCTTGCCGTAAGATCGTCACAGCTGAGCTTGTTAACTGTTCACAACCCAGCAAAGAACGGAGGGACAAGGAGAGTCAGGGGACCTCTACTGAGAGTCCAACCACAGCTCCCAACCAACAAGTTTACCTTAGTTGTGTATGGACTGGGGGAGGGACTAAGAGGATACATGCTGGGGAAGGCCTAGGAGGAGGCTCTCTCACTATTTTATGTGGCTATGGGGAGGCCGACATCCAGAGTGCCTGGATGGAAACTTTCCAATGTAGTCTTGGGATGGGGAGTGCCCATAGTCCTGTAAGAAAACCCCAGCCAATGCTCTGTAAGTTAGCCCAGTAAATTACACTGGTTTCCCAGACTTCAGTTTGGTGAGACTGTACGTTGGTTTGTCATTTGGACAAGAGAGAGGCGGCCAAGACATTGTTACACACGTCACCCAGAAGGATTTTCAGCAGGTATGACCACAGCGCACACACAACACGCAACGACACACACACCACGCACAACACGCACCACACACACCACACACAACCCACACACACGACACACATGCAGACGACACACGACACAACACGCAATGCACAGGAAAAAGAGTTCTTGTTGTTTTCTTTGGCTTCACGAACTCTGCTATTAGCTTCCTCAGAGGCTGGGCTAAGAAGAATTTGTGACACATTAACAAGTCAAACATTTCAAGTGACTTCGACAAGGTAGAGCAGTAACTATACAGTATGTATAAGCGCGAATAAAGATGCAGAGCTGTAGGCCCAGAAAGCCTGGAACCCAAGGGAAACAATGTGGGCAAGGGACAGAGTCTACACTGGAACCCAAGCAGGTTAGCAACAGGGCCCAGGCACAGAGCCCTTTTTCTGCCCAGCCCCATTGAGTTTGTTCATTCTCAAGAGAAAAGGGTTAACTTGCCAAGTCTCCTGCTTTCCCAGCTGCCACAGAAGGTATTCGAGCTTCATCAGCTCCAAAGTTCACATCCCAACAGGAACAAGACAGCCAGTGATCCCCATACTTCCTGTACGACCAGACTGAATGGAGGCCCCAGACCCAGGAAAAGACAGGGCTCTCAGGGTGATGTCTATCTACAAGGTCAGTCACTGGCCTGTCCCCTCCCAGGGCTCTTTACAGTCATCAAACTCAGCAACTCAAAGGTCCATATTCTGTGTTCTCTATTGATGGACATTTGTGTGGCTTCCCTGTCCCATCATCAGGCTGGCACAGTGTGGTGGCAAAACGCCCAGAAACATATCTTCCTGCCCACCCGCAGGCTATTGTCAAGGCAATGCTTCATATGTCATGGTCTGTGTGTGTGTTCAGCTGAAGCGCAGCTCAGGAACACCTCAAACCATACAGAGTGTAAGAAAACATGGGAAAATCCCCAGCCATTTGATAACTGACTGTCAACAGAGGAATTACATTAAACTATGATAAGAGACGTGGCTGTTTCACAGAGCGGGGCATGTTGCCTGTTCTTCAACAGCTATGGATCTAGATGTTTGCAAGAAGGAAAAAGAAATTAAAGATTTTACTCACAAAAAGTAGGCTTATCAATACGCTTTGCTATATTCTACAATGGTCTGGCTTTGGACGTTAAAGATCAAGCACAAGCCGAGCGGGGTGGTGCACGCCTTTTACTATCCTGAGACGCAGGAGCAAGAGGTCAGGGCGATCTTTTTGATTCAAGGTGCCAGCCTAGTTACAGAGCCGAATTCCAGGACCCCCCAGCTGGGGCCTTACAGGGAGACCCTGTCTGTGAGCAAAGCAAAAAAAAAAAAAAAAAGCTCAAGTACAAAATAAAACGGCTTTGGCTACAGATGCAAAAGTAGCCCCTCACTGGGCATGAGTGCACGCCTTCAATCCCAGCACACAGGAGGCAGAGCCAGGCAGATCTCTGGGAGTTCAAGGCCAGCCTGGTCCACATATTGAGTCCTACAGGGAGACCCTGTCTCCAAAAAAAAGGAAGCCCCTCACCCACACATTCCTTCTTGTTTCCTGTGATGGCCAGTTTTTTGGTTTTTTTTTTTTTTTTTGGTCTTTTTGAGACAGGGTCTTCCTGTAGCCCCAGCTGTCCTCACTTGTAGACCAGGCTGGCCTTGAACTCACAAATATCCGCCTGTCTCTGCCTCCCGAGTGCTGATGGCCAGTTTTAATTGTCACCTTGACACAATCTAGAATCACATGAGAAGAGAGTCTCGATTGAGATCATTTGGCATGGGGGCACATCTATGGGAAATTACATGAACTGAGATGAGAACACCTGCCATTGTGGGACGAACAATTCCCTATGTAGGGAATCCAGTGCTTCCTAAGCATCAAACCTGATGCTCACTCAGAGCCTCCATTAATTTACTAAGTCTCTGAAAAAACTGCCCTTTTCATCCTTCATGGCCCTTTGTAAACTTCAAGTCCTCAATGGCCTCCTTGACCACACCACTAAAGGCTACCACCTCTCCCACCTCTCTTTGTAACAAATAATCATACATAGGTGGCTGGAAGTGAGGCTAGTTTTTCTCCTTACAGTCCTAGAAGTTAGAGGCCTAGCATAGGTCTGCGTAGCTAGTCTAAGTGTCTCAGGGCTGGGTCCTGGAAGCTCCAGGACAAAGCCGTGGGCCATCGCTTTTCCAGCTGCTAGGAGCTGCCTGACGTCCTTGCCTCTTGGCCTCTGCCTCCACCAGTCACACTGCCATCTCTCCCCTCTCTCTTGCCTTCTTCATCCCTCTCTCTTTTTTCCCCCTTTATTCTGTGATGGAGATCAAATCCAAGCCCTTGGCCATACTAAGCCCACACTCTACCAGGGAGCTACCACCCCAGATCACCTTCTGCTACCTTGGATTCTGGAGGTTGAGCTCAGTTTGTCAGGCTCGCATTGCAAGGGTTTTTACCTCTTGAACCATCTCAGTCTGTTCCTTCATTAAAGTTATTATTTTTATTTACGTGTGTGTGTGTGTGTGTGTGTGTGTGTGTGTGTATACTGCAAGCATGCAAATGCCATTGGAGGCCAGAAGAATGTGACAGATGCCCTAGAGCTGGAGTAACAGGGGTTGTGAGCCACCCAGTATGGGTACTGGGGACTGAACTTGGGCCCTCTGCTCTGAAACAGTAGAAAGTTATTTTAACCTGTGAGTCATCTCTCCAGCCCCCTCAGCTCCTTCTTTTAGGAACCCTTTACAAGGCCTACCTGTAAAGTCCAGGAAACTCTCTATTTTATTTTATTTTTATAAAATATTTTACTTTATGTGTATGAGTGTATTGTCTGCATGTATGTAAGTGTTCCCATGTCATGCAATGCCTGGAGAGGTTGGAAGAGGGCATCAGATCCCCTGGAACTGGAATTGTGGATGGTTGTTAGCTGCCATGTGGGTGCTGGGAAACAAACCCAGGTCCTCTGCAAGAGCAGCCACTGCTCTTAACTGCAGAGCCATCTCTTCAGCCCTGGTGCTCTCTGTTTTAAAGGCAACTGACCACCAACTCTTAATTGCATCTGAAAACTGAATTCCCCCTTTGATATGTAATATAGTATATCCACCACCCCTGGAGAATAGAAAGAAGACAACTCTGGGGTCACATTATTGTGCCTTCCACTATAATAATTATCACAGTCTGTAATTATTTGTGTCTCTGATTTCCTTTGTCTTTTCTCCTCGCCCCCATCTCTCTGGAGCTAGAGTCTCATATAGCCCACCCTGCCCTCAAACTCACTGTATAACCAAGAGTAATCTTGCATTTCTGATCCTCCAGCTCCACTGTTGAAGTGCTGGGACTGTAGGCATGTACCACCGAACCTAGTTATGTTGAAGACCAAACCCAGGGCCTCAGGCATACTAGCTAAGCATTCTAGCAACTGAACCACATCCCCAGCCCCTCCTTTTGTTTTTTGTCAGGTCCATGAGGACAAAGGCACTGTGGAGGTACACAGTAGGCACACAGTAGATGCATGATAGTTGTGGTATGCAGTAGGCACTCGGGAAATCTGTGCTGAGTAGATGAATCAAATATCTTCAGAAGAAATTGTCCTATTCCCTTTAAACTTGAGAAAACAGACGCTCAGAGAATGGGGAAAATACATCAGCATCTCAAAGCCACAGATTAAACTAGTGCAAAAATAGTCAAGATGAGCTAGGGTTGCTACGCCACTGAATGGGCCTAACCTCAGTGGTTCAGACCAGTGGCAGCCTGTTTTCTCTCATGCCCAGTGACTCTCATGGCAGACTTCCACTCTGCTCCATACAGTATCACAGGGCCTGGTGATGGAGCAACCTCTATCAGAGCACAGTTGATTTCAAAGCAGAGGAGAAGGGAGACCATAGCCCAGTGACACACATGGGCTCTCTGTTTGGAAGCAGCACACCTGTCTTTGATTCACACTGATGGAAACAAGCAGTATACAAGTTATACATAGTCAGTGGGAATATAAAATGGAGCCACCTCAGTGGAAAACAGTGTAGCAGGTAGTTCCTCAAGAAGATAATCATGGAATTACCATAGCATCCAGCAGTTGCACTCTTAGATACATCCCCAAAGGGACTGAAGACACTTGAACATCAATGTTCATAGCATTATTAATACAGAAAAGTGAAAAAATCTCAAATGCCCATCATCAGACGACTGGGTATAGAAAACGTGCTCCATCCTGATAATGGAAAATTATTCATCCGTAGGAAGAACAAAATTCTGACACACACACTTCAATATAGGCAACACTTGCAAACATGTATGCCAACATACATCTACCATGTTGTCTATAATAAATAAGGTAGGCCTATAAAAGGTCAGACATGATACAGGGTTTGTGAAGTATTCAGATTAGCCAAATTTGCAAGTCAGACAGTAGGGTGGCCAAGGGTTTAGGGGGAGAGAGGAACATGAAGTTATTACTTGGAGGTATAAGTTCTGTTTGGGCCAATGAGAAGTCTGGACATAGATACTGGTAAAGGCTGAACATCTTGAACAGACTTAATGCCACTGAACTCTGCACTTACAAGTGGATAAAGTACGGGTCTGAGGGTGTATCCCAGTGGTAGAGTGCTTGCTTAGCATGTGTGAGTTTAATACCCAGCACTGGGGATTAAAAGTGGCAAATTGTATGTATACCTTACCACAGTAAAGAAGCATGCAAAAAGAGACTTATCCTCCTGGGTTACGTGGTACTAGAAGCTTCACTTGATCAGAACCCAAGGAGCCCAGCAATATAATGTGCCTTTGTCTCCCTGGCCTCTGTGTGGGCTCTGCTCCCTGACCACTGGCTGTGCCTACAACAGTACCTGGCACAGTTAGGCTGAAAATATATGCTTTATTTTAATGGAAAAAGAGAGATGACATCTATCCTGGTACACATTTGCAAGTCTGTACATGTGCAGTATGCCTTAGTGTTGAATGTGCTTCACAGAGAGCTGTGTGCCCTGGGGAGCACCACATTCACACCACATCCCAGAACAGCCAGTGCCCAAGAAGATTTAGCAGGGGTTGTGATCCCTCATAGCTCAGTATCTTCAAGAAAGTTGTTCTTATGCAGACTGGGATAGACACAGCATGGGTCATGAAAGATACCAGAGGCATGGCCACTAACAGAAGGATGGTCCCTAGCCAGGAGGTGTGGGGACAGAAACCACATCATGACATGTTGTGAAAGTGGTAATGGCAGCAGTCCATGGGGCCAAAGGAAAGCCTTTTGTGGGTGGAAGGGAAATGAAGGGGCTCTCTGCAGGTAAGCACAATTAAGTTCTGCATTAGAGAGGAAAAGAATAATTTTCTGGGCCTCCAGGCTGCAAGGAAAAGGACCTCAGAGGAATTCAGTTCTCTACAACAGTGTGTTTCAGGAGAGACTGTGTAAAGCTCAGGCAGGCCTCAGCAAACAAGCAGGGTTTTATCTCAGGCCCCTGTTAGGTTATAAAAAGGCGAGAACCCCAAATAAAAAGGTAGGTGAGGCTTAAGTCACTCTGGGAAAACATGGTTTACTTCCATGTGGGATTGCCGGAGCAGGCCGCCTGCAGAAATATGAACAAGGAGCAACATGGCAGGGGCAAGATGGCGACTGGGATCCACCCATTTATAGCCATGGGGCAGGGCCTCAGGTACAGAGGAAGAGGTCAGAAGATTGACAGCCTCTGGAGGAAGTGGGCATCTGCGTGCCCCTTGGGATTCTGAGAAGCCCAGACCTAACAGCCCCTCCAGGACATCCTGGCCTGACTGGATTACTTCATAGACTCCACCCCTCTGCTCTAACTCTCCACACTGCCTCGTGATCACTGGCACCAATCTCCACACATCTTCCTGCAAAGGTCAGTCTACACAGAGTTCCAGAGCAGATACTTCCTGCAAAGGTCAGGCTACCAAGTTCCAGAGCACAGACTTCCTGCAAAGGTCAGGCTATCCAGAGTTCCAGAGCAGATACTTCCTGCAAAGGTTAGGCTACCCAGAGTTCCAGAGCACAGACTTCCTGCAAAGGTCAGGCTACCCAGAGTTCCAGAGCACAGACTTCCTGCAAAGGCCAGGCTATCCAGAGTTCCAGAGCAGATACTTCCTGCAAAGGTCAGGCTACCCAGAGTTCCAGAGCAGATACTTCCTGCAAAGGTCAGGCTACCCAGAGTTCCAGAGCACAGACTTCCTGTTACAGAACAAACAGCCTCCCTGCTGCCAATGGAACAGTTGGCCTGTGGCTTAGATTTCACCTCTTCACATCAGGGGGTTGAATCTGGTTTGTCTGACAATTTTTCCCAAGGAAACTCTAGGGCTGCTTTCTACCAGAAGCCCTTCAATCAGCTACCACCTCTCCTGCAGCTCCATGCTTATGAAAGCTCTGGACATTGTTTTACATATTAAATATACAATGAAGGAAATGTTAACAAGAGTAACAGCTCTCACTGGAAAGGAATAAAAGAGATGGTATATTCGGGAGCCAAATATGAATGACCAGCCCAGGAACATGGATTTAGGTTTCCCAAATACCAGGTAGTTCCAGGTAGCAATTTCATGAACTTTTTATAGGAACATAACAAAGAAAGTCAGAAATTAACACACTTTTCAAATACATTAGTGGGTACCTTTGGTAGGGGGGTTACCGGGAAGCAGGGAGGAGCTGCTACAGGCCTCAGATGCTATCTGATGACATTCTTAGCCTTTTGTTCGGTGAAATACTTTGTTAATATGCTACAAAGGTTTTTATCTGTTAGGCACAGGCTGTTAGATCAAACAAGAGGTAAACAAGGAATGGTTATTTAGGGGGCTAAAAACAGCCCAAAATAAATCGTAAAAAGTTTCTGGACCTGGAACATTCCACTCTCCACAATTACTGAAGTTCTAATCAGTTGATAGCCCTGGGAGAGTTCAGTTGAAGATGGAGGTTTTTTCTGGAAACTTACATTCACACTACTAATACAAAAACATGTCCACACCAAACATCTGAGGCTGAGATCATAGATAAAGATAGTGGGTTTTCAGTGTTATTATGGAACTAAACCAAGGTCCTCTGGAAGAACAGCCAATGCTCTTAACCACTGAGCCATCTCTCCAGCTCCTTATTATTATTCTTTTTTTTTAAATTTTATTTATTTCTGTATGTGTATGAATGTACTGTCTGCATGCAGGTTTGTGCACCCGTGTCGTGCAGTGCCGCGGAGGTCAGAAGACGGCGTCAGATTCCCCTGGAACTGGAGTTCTCCTGGATTTGGAGTTTTGGACGGTTCTAGGACGCCATGTGGGTGCTGGGGATCGAACCTGGGTCCTCTGTAAGAGCGGTCGGCGCTCTTAACCGCTAGGCCATCTCTCCAGCCCCCATTATTCTTTATTAAGATAGAAGAATGCCATGTAACTCAGGCTGGCCTCAAACTCACTATGGAGCCAAGACTTGCCTTGAGCTCTGTGTCCTGAGTACTCTGATTACAGGACTGCATCATTATAACCTGTTTCTGCTTGCTGGGGATCCTACTTAGGATCCAACCCAGGTCTTCACACATGCTAGGCAAACCACACCCCAGTCATTTGTTTTCAAAGATTTTAAAATTTGATGTGTTTGAGTGTCTTGCTTACACACACACGCGAGATATATATCACATCACAGGCATTCCTGGTGCCTGAAGAGCTCAGAAGAGGCCCTGGGATCCCCTGGAACTGGAGTTTTCCCTGGTTGTTAACTACCATGTGGGTCCTGGGAATCAAACCTAGGTAATCTTCAAGAAGAGCAAGTGCTCTTAACACTGAGCCATCTCTCCAGCCCCCTATTATTGTTTTTTTTTTTATAATTTTTTTTTATTAATTTTATTTATTTCTGTATGTGTATGAATGTACTGTCTGCATGCAGGTCTGTGCATCCGTGTCGTGCAATGCCGCGGAGGTCAGAAGAGGGTCTCGGATTCCCCTGGAACTGGAGTTCTCCTGGAATTGGAGTTTCAGATGGCTCTCGGCCGCCATGTGGGTGCTGGGGATCAAATCCGGGTCCTCTGTAAGAGAGGTCGGCGCTCTTAACCTCTAGGCCATCTCTCCAGCCCCCAGCCCCCTATTATTGTATTATTGTTATGTTAAATTAGGTCTTACTCTGTTAGGCTTAAGCTTTTTTTTTTTTTTTTTTTTTTT